>PYHW01009175.1:603160-621765 GCA_013186435.1 Turdus rufiventris | reverse complement strand
CAGAGTGGCTTATATTCAGGTGCGGCTTATTTAAGGACAAAAACCTAAATGTTTGCCAACACCCAGAGATGCGGCTTATAGTCCGTGCGGCTTGTATTCGTGAAATTACTGTATATAACATTATAGATACACTGCAGTGTATGTGGTAAAACAACTCTCTTATGATCAGTATGTCTTGTTTGGTGGAAAGGAAGAGATGCTTCCAGTTTTCCATGAGAACTTTGAGTTGTGAAAATAGTCAGGTTAGACATTTGAAAGGCAGAAATAAAGTTCCATGTACTTTCCTTGCCTTTTTTTAAGAAATAGCAATGAATATCATATCTGAGCCAATATAGAATGTACTTGAATCAGACAGGAATTAAGTATTACAATTCCTGGACAAAATGCAATTCAACTCTTGCTCTTTAAGGTCAGACAGCTTCCCAGATTCCATGTCCTCCTGTGGCAGAAGAACACAATAATGGCAAAAGGAAATTATTGCCTCCACAACTGTCTGAACTGTAGCAAAAGTAGGGGAGAATGTTCCTTGTTAAATGAAACTAATACAGGCTACTCCTCCTCAATGCGCTCCTGCAAGTAAGGGCCTCTTTATGCTCAGCAGGAGCACTTTAATGAAGAAGCAGATACAAAACAAAGCAACAACATGACATCCTAGCTCTGGAGAAAGAAATAAAGATCAGTATCAGAACCAAAAAGAGGATATGGGAATGAGGAGCACAGAGGGTGAGTAGAGACAAGGCAATTTCCACTGGCTCCTGATGGATTTCGCAGGTTGTGAGCAGCTGTCCAAAAAGCCCTGGGCTTTTCAGCTGTCACCACCAGGAGGTGGGCTCTCTGTAGGTGAAACTCAGGCAGAGGTTGAGGAAAGAATCATAGCATGTAGACTAAACTCAAATTTCTACAGCTCTTGAGGTTATGTCTGCCATCATGGGAACAGACATAATTGTTTTCTCCAAAACAGTAAGTACATTTGTACTCTGTCTTGCAGGAGAAGTATAGCCTTTAGTTATTCTGCATTTGAACCAGGAATTTCTTCTGCAGTGTCCAACACTGGTCCAAAAAGCCTTTTCAATGTCCTAGCTCCCTTGGGAGCCTGAGTTGAAACACACAACTGGCAAGTTAGGCACCTATAAATATCTTTATTATTTGTATCAAAGGCTTGCATTCTGTTATCATGCTTTAACACCAAGGGTGAAATTATATCTTTGTGGGATTTAAGATTATGCCATGCAAGCTGCTCATGATGGTCTCAGACAGAGAGCAAGGGAAGTAGTATTATGCATCTGCTGATTTTTAGTGCTGAGATGCGTACCAATCAACTACAGTGCATTTGCCACAAATTCATCTGCAGAATAATTATCATTATATAGTAATGAAGAAATCTTATAATTATGATTTGGAAGATTTAAATGTATTTTAAAATTAATGCTTTATGTTACACTATATTGTCCTTGTTAATAGTTATAGTAATAGACACTGTTTATGCAGAAAAAGAGAAAGATGCCATAACTTAAATGAAAGCTGGAACTGCATCTATAAACAAGAGTTGGGATGCTGGTTCTAGAATTCAATCATCTTTTCTAATCTGAAATAATGGAAAATCTTTTTCTATACTGCAATGGTATCCAGAAACAGTCTATGTGCAACCAAGTCTCTTTGTCTGTTTTGTTGATGCAAAGAAGAGAGAAGAATTAAGCTCTGTAAAGGAAGAGATTGTTGTATTTAGTCTACAGACTGACTGATAGAAGAATCACAATCAGTTTTGATTATCATGCTAATACATTGTGATACATTCAGAAGAATCAGAAGCAGCAGAGGATATGGGATAAGCAGAATAAGAAATCAACAAGGCAACAGAAAAGTTCACCCTGTTCTTTTGATCTGAGAAAGTCTTCCCTTAAAAATCTCTTTCACAACACATTCAAACCAATTATAAAGAAGTTTTACCTAGGCTACTTATGGTACCTTAACTATTCTACTCTGTGGTAGTCAGAAAAAGAAGTTCTTGTCTTTGTGAGAATTACAGATATTTTGAAATACTTTTGATTCTGAATCAGGCAAAAGAACATTTTTGCCTAATTTTGAGCACTGCCAAAAAAATTTAAATTAAAAATGCTGGTGTTTCTTAGCAAAACACAGCAGCCAGAGGCCCCCAAAAGATTTCAGTTTGAATGAAAACATAACCCAAATTTTACAGTAATTTCACAACCATAAGGTGCACTGGACTATAAGGCGCACTATTTTTTTGCAGCTAGGAGCCTTGCAGTGCGCAACAAAGTAGCGAATTACTGGCAGGTTCTCAATTTGCAAAGTTTTTTGCCGCTTTTTCGCCACTTTTTCGCGACAATTTTTCGCTGCTTTTTGACGCTATTTTTTTGCCACTTTTTCACCGCTTTTCACGGTGATTTTTCACCGCTTTTTCACGGCGTTTTCTCACCACTTTTCAGCGGCTTTTCCCCACGATTTTTGGCCGCTTTTTCGCGGCGATTTTTCGCCGTTTTTCGGCGGCTTTTTGCCGCGATTTTTCGATGCTTTTTCGCCGCGATTTTTCACCGTTTTTTGGCGGCTTTTCACCTCGATTTTTCGCCATTTTTTGGCAGCTTTTCACCACGATTTTTCGCCGTTTTTTGGCGGCCTTTTGCCTCGATTTTTCAATGCTTTTTCGCCGCTATTTTTCGCCGCTTTTTGGCGGCTTTTTGCCGCAATTTTTCGCCGTTTTATGGCGGCTTTTCGCTGTGATTTTTCAACGCTTTTTCATGGCGATTTTTCAACACTTTTTGGTTGCTTTTTGTGGCAATTTTTCGCCGCTTTTTCACCGCTTTTTCGCCGCTTTTCCGCGGCACTTTCTCACCGCTTCTCGGCGCTTTCCCGCTGCACTTCTTGGCGCTTCCCCGCGGCCACGCCGCTTCCCCCTCCTTCTCCCTGGCTGGCAACTGCACCGGTTCCTGGTTTCCCCCACCCGGCGGCAGCGGCTCCCGCGGTTCCCGACTCCCCCCGCACGGCTGCAGCTCCCGCGGGTCCTGGCTCAGTTTGCAGACTGCACTTCCGGGTTCGCAATTTTCCAAACTTTGTAGATCAGATAAGGCGCACTGGACTGCAAGGCGCACTTTCGTGTTTGAGGGAAAATTTTAGTCAAAAGGGTGCGCCTTATAGTCGTGAAATTACTGTACTAAGTTAATTTAAAATAAAATGTGACTGATGCTCAATTTAGGTCACACATTCTGCAGCATGTTTTTTGATATTGTGCATCCTCTAAATAGGTTCAGAAATAAAGCAAAGACCTACAGAGAAGAATCTTGGCAGAGGCTGCTGATGGAGGGCTGGGAGGCAGAAAGGACAATTATACTTTTGGAAGGCAGCTTCCTGCACACAGTGCCACTTCTTTGAATTTGTGGGTGTGCGACATTCATGGGATACCCAGTGTGTTTCAAGCCCTGGGTAGCTTGGCATAGTGAAAATTTGGCAGAGGCATGATTGCTGTCTTAATGCAATATCACTGGTCTCTAAATTATTTTCATTATCACTTCCAGAAGGAATTGTTTCCCTATTTGAAACTGCTCTAAATACAACTCAGATACTCAAGATTTGCACTGAGAGAAGGTACATTTTATGGATATTCATAGGAAAAAAGAAATAAACAAAACTTCACATGAGATCAATAAAACATTTCTTAAAACAACTGGATCCCAGATAAAGCACTAAAACATACTATATTGAGAAGAGAATGGATTATAGCCTAAACAAAACCAAGCAACACCAAAATAATTAATTAATAAGCAAATCTTTCTAATGTTTCTCTAGGCAGACTCCATGGAAAGTGAAATGATGGGAGAAAGTGATTGTAAGTTGTTAAAAAAAATCTGAAATAGCACTACTCAAGGTCCCATTAAGATACTTAGAATCTTCTCCTTATAGGTATTAAATATTGTAGCATCACTGTATCACAACAGAACTAATCCATCTAATAGTCTTTCCCTGTGTCTTGATTGCAGTTGTGATAGAGTTAATTTTCTTTTTACTAGCTAATACAGTACTGTGTTTTGGATTTTGTATGAGAATAACATTGATAAAACACTGAGGCTTCAGTTGCTGCTCAACAGTGCTCACCCTAAGTCAAGGATTTTCTAGTATCCCATGCTCTGCCAGCCAGCAGGTGCACAAAAAGCCAGGAGGGAACACTACCAGGACAGCTGACCCAAACTGGAGATATCCATAGCATAGAACATCATGCCCAGTGTATAAACTGGGGGAGTTGATTACTAATCACTGCTGTGTGATGGACTAGGCATTGGTTGGCAGGTGCTGAGCAATTGTATTGTGTGTCACTCTTTCCTTGGGTTTGATTCCTTTGTTCCTCCCCTTTTCATTAATAATATTATAATTAAAATATAAATATTAAAATAACAATTATTAGAATATTTTACTTTATGTCAATTATTAAGCTGTTCTTATATCAACTCACAAGTCTTACTTTTTTCTGATTCTCCCTCCCATCCCAACAGAGGTGGGGAGTCATCAAGGAACTGTGCAGCAATTAGTTGCTTGCTGGGATTAAACCACGGCAGACTTTTACATTGCCCTGTTTATTCAGAAACATCACAGAACATTTACAGATCCTGCACAGCTGCATAAAATTTCAGTAAGAGGCAGCTTTACTTAAGTATTGTCAACCCAGGACAAAATGTAGCAACCATTTAACAGAACAGAGAATTTTTTTTAAAAAAAACCACACTTTTTTTTTTTTTTTTTTAATAAAAAATAAAAGGACTAATGTCAAGAGAAGCTGGATGCTCTGTAGGAGGGGACAGCATATTGCTTGGCATCATAACTAGAATCTAGAGACCCCTGTTGTCTGCTTCTATAAAAATACACCCTGGTCTCCAAGCTGCATCTTATCTGTAATCCCGTTCTGCCATGGGCTGCAGGCTAAGAGGCAGCAGAAAAAATATCAAGTCCTCATCCAAGTCAAGTTCTCCTACTCCTTCCCCTTTCTGCAGTTCTCCGTCTGAATGTCATCATGAGACCTGGCTGGTCATTTCAGAATGCGCAATTTTTTGTCCCTGTTAGGGGCTTTCTCTATTTTCACATCCCGTGGGGACGATGCTGGAGAGCACAAGGGTAAGAGAGAGGCTGTGCGTGTGCGGTGCAGGCTGCTGCTTGCTGCCCAGCCAGGGACATCAGTCCTTCAGCTCCTGCTGTGGGAGTTCTCTTGGCCTGGTCCGCGGCAGCCCGGGAACCCCTACTGCCGCCGCCGCCGCCTGGCCCGTCATACTAATTGGCACATTTAATGACTTTCCCTTGCTCTCCTTCCCTTCTCTTCCTAGGCTGCTGTCTGGGAGCAGGGGAGCCCGGCTGCCATGGAAACCGAGACGTCAAACACCCTGAACCTGCCGCACCAGCCGTGAGAGAGGATGCCGGTGGTGAAGCTCAGAGAAGGGGATGCTGGAGAGGGAAGAGAAGTAGAGGAGTGGGAAGGTGCAAGGCTGACCGTGTCAGAAACGGGCCTGGGCTGTTTTGTGAAAGCACTGAACAAGAGGAGTATATACAGGGCATAAGGAATCAGACATTTAGGAGAAAAACAGGACAACCCTCTGTTACCAGCTTTTTTCTTCGCAATGATTCAAATATCTCTCTGCTCCCTTCCTTGCATCCTTTTGCTCTCTGGGATCAAATACCCCTAGTGTATGCACATACTGCATCATCAAGGGGGTTTTGACAATCCCAAATATGGATCACACATCTCAAGGTCTGTTTATAGCCAGAAAAAGGGCTGATTACGGCAAGCAAATGGTTTGAGGGTGCCTCAGGCACAAGCTGGCAGAGGACAAACCCCTGCCTAGGCAATAAGGCTGTGATCCTCTGCCCAGCCTTTCAGTCCTGCCTCCCTTTCCCAGGCTAGCTGCCGGACTGGATTCGCATGAAAATGCAGAATTTGTGGCACAGTCTGTATGCACTGATGCCTTTTCTGGGCAGGCACCTAGTTCAACACTAGCTCTGTGTCCAAAAGAATTCTGGTCCCTGCTTCATGCTGTGTGGCTATGGGAATTGCACTTTTGTCCTCAGCTCTGTCTCCTGAGGATTTACGGGCATATAATAAAAGTAAAATGAATATTTGCTTCAATCTTAGCACACAATAAGCCTTCAAGGGACACTGTCACTTCTACCCAGTCTCCTTGTAAGCTTTCAGGCAAGCAGCAGAGAATCTCCTTGTGTGTCTCTTTTCTAAGCAAAGCTCCCTATGATATGATTTATTCATGAAGGGAGCCCTCAGAAGGTCAATAAAACTGGCATTCTCCCCAAAATACACAAACAAAGCAGGGAAGAAGAAAACCCCACTGGGTCAGCACTTTCCTGAAGACAAGATGAAGCTGTTTATGTCCCAGACCCACTTATGCAAGAGACATAACAAATGTTTCAACTCTCCTTCTCTGTTCGAACCTCTTGAACAACCAGCTTAGTACTGAAAATTTACTTCAGATATAAGTGAGAACTTGCTGTGCCATGAAGTGTCTCAGGGTTTTGGAGCTGAAGTACCCAACGCACCCAACAAAAGCACTGCTTGGTATTCCTGTGAAACAGGGGGACCTACTGCAGTGCAGGCTGGGGAGCAGATCTCAGGCATGACAACAAAGGACAGGCAGCCCAACTGGCTTCTCAAAAGGATACTTCCTCCTTAGCTAAGACCACCAAAAGAGACTTCTGCTTGAATTGTTTCTTTCAGGGACTTTCATGTTGCGCTGCACCTGATCTTGCCATTGATTTGAAAAGGAAGAAGGACTGACCCATTATAAATTTCAGTACCCTAGGTACTATCATGTGAATTGCTACAACAAAATTGGTACTTAAAAGATGCAGAAGAAATGTTTTCAAGATATAAGAATGCCTAAATTAAGAAAAAAACCCCTATTTTACAGGGTTTGCAGCATTTATGTAACCCTCTGCTTTCATACAATTGAGAGCTATTTTATTAAATAGGAAATAGTGTTAGGAACAAAAAAAAATGTTAAAGGATTGATAGGAAGAAAAAAAGATAAAGATTTTTTTTCCCAACCAGAGAGAAACTGGTTAACATTACCAGGGATTCACCTGAGTCAGTAGGCATGCAGGTGGGAAACTTCAGGTTTCTCATTAAAACAAAAAGAGAGGCGATGCACGGAAAAAAACAATCTGTATCTTTCTGAGCAGGGTGGGAAAAAAATCTGCAGGAAGAGATACTACTCTATCAGGCCAAAGGTGATCCACAGCATGAGTGCGAACAGAAAAGCACATGCGGATTTTCAAAACAAACATCTTTGATAAGGCTCTACACTACTGACTATTAAAAAAAAAAAAGTTATTACAAGGTTTAAAAAAGGCCTTTTTAGGGAGTGAAAACTGGTTAAAGTACACGAAGCAGTAAGTAGGACTTCAAGGTCACTTCTCAGGTCAGACAGAAGGCTGTAGTGAAGTCCTCAGAGGCCAGCATTACAACCAGCTACATTCAGCATCTTCAATGCCTAGAGATGGAAGGGCATTGCCAGGTAGTCCAACCCTGGGGGATAAGTTTCAATGTAGTTAACTAAATGCATGATAAACAGCTCAATGAGCAACATCTGCCACAAAAACTAGACAGTGAACATCACCAGCACAATCACCTACAGCATGGCACAGGGCAAAATTCTGCTCCAAAGATACGGCCCACTCTATGTCTTCAGTGTACAATTCTTAATAGAATGCAGCTCTAAGTCTCCAGATCTTAAGGAGGATGCAATGTAATTGGAAAGGCACAGAATAGGAGAACTAAACTTCAGTTGAGGCTTAAAAACTCACTTAAATGATGGATAAAGTGAGGTTGGTCAGCAACTAGTTCAGAATAGTTATCAACAAAGTCTGAAGAACTGTAACAAGAGAACACTCAAGAAAATTACCAGGAGATAAATTCAGAACAGATGAAAGTATTTTTATACATAATGGGTACTAAAATTCTGGAGCTTGCTCCCACAGTAACAAACAGTACCAGTAGATGCAAATAAGGATGAGACTAATCTATGGACTGGTTCACACATAGGCAATAATGGGAACTGTCAGAAGCGACCTCTAAAATCCCATATCCTGGGTTTATAGACTCTGGCACAGTATAAGAAAATGCCCACAAAAACTGGCAAGAGATAGGGCAGATAACTTGTAAGAAAATGTGATTTATATCTAAGAACAGTCTCAGACATTTTTTGGAAAGGGTGGAGAGTCTGCATATTGAACATATTTGGGCAGGGTAGGAGGGTCAGGAAAGTATCCACCTAGTCTGAGAAGATTAGGAAAGAATGGAGAGCCCCATGTATCTAAGAGTTGTCTAATTTTGAAAATGGGCCGATTTTGCACCACACATTGCTGCTTATTTTAATGTCCAGATGCAATTTGCATCAGCAGGAATAGGTTAAACCTTTCATTTGATAGGAAAATGAAAAATCACCTTTGCATAATGAATTAAAACATAATGAAATGGCTAAAGATCTTTGGCATTTTACAACAAGTCCTTGGGTAACCACATTCATTCATAGTGGATAAAGGCAGAAACATTTGTGAAGGTACCTCATCAGTGCAACTGTTCACGTTTACAACTGTATCATTTATATATAATTATTTTTATATCACATGTATGATGTATATGGGTTTTCTCCCTCTGGAGCAAAAGATCCCAGTGCCATTAGCAGTCTAAATATGCATTATGGAAAACAATTTAAATCAAGGATCTTAAAATGTTTTTCCCTACAATCTCTTTTAAATTCTGTACATTTGCTAGACTGTGCTCAGCAAATGAGGGAGCTGTTAAATATTTCTTTTTAACCACAACGCTGAAGAACTCCAGCTCTCCCAGCCTGTCTTCACATCATCTTAGCCGCCTCCTCCGGACTCACTCCATTAGGTCTATGTCCTTCTTATGCTGGGGCCACAGAGCTGGATGCAGCACTTCAGGTGGGGTCTCACAGAAGCGGACAACAATACAGATATGGGTATGCCCATCCCCCTACTCTTCCATGCATGTAAGTAAACCAATTTTAGCATTTACACATCAAAAACTATTGAAACCAAATGAGTGTCTAAGTATTTTATTTTCAGGACCTTAGTCTGACACACTAGAAACTTGCATGGTCAGGGTTTTTTCTATAGAGCAGAAGAAAGTGTTGAACTGAAGGACTGGAAATTTCATGTTATGAGTTGAATGCCAGAAGAATCTTGGAAGGACAAGTAAACTTCATGTTTTGTTTGTGTTTCATGGGGGTAGGGGATTTGCTATTCAGAGGGTAGTAATCTTGAAATAGCTGAATGGTAATAACTGTAATTTAACCTACCTGTCCACAGAAGTCTCCAGGCTCCTTTTAAATTCTGACTAGTTGTTCTTTAAAAGACACAGAATCATCCTATATAATTGAAATTATAGTTGGAGAGTTTTAGTCTCTGGGATTTCAGTGTGGAGCAAAATTACCATAGCCACCCTGAGTCTTATGTTTCCTTCAATTCAAGGCTCCCAATACTTGCAGTGAAAACCAAGATCAGGAAAATGCACCCAGATAATGCACCCAGATATCCACTAGAAATCAAACAGCTCATCTCGATGTTATTCAACAGGGTCCCAAACACAGCAACAGAAGAAAGGATGATCCATTCAATTAACTTCCAGGCAACTTCCACAGGTCCCCTTCTAACAGAGTATGTTTTTTTCTAGGAGCTGTGGAAGCTGTTGGAAAGGTGGATTGAGAGAAAAACACCATTCATCTTTGAGAATAACAGGTATAGGTTTGCTTTATTACATCTTCTTCTGTTACAGACACCAGGAAAATGAGTCTGCGTGTTTCCCTGTTTCCACTATGCAAGATTCAGGAATACTGACTGAGTGTCCTGGTTGTCATATCAGTGTTGGACTGCTGCTGCTGGACTTTTTGATTGTATTTGGGATCTCAAGAACATGAACAGACTTTCAGAACTTGAATACTCTAGAGTGACTGAGGCTGTAATGGCTTTGTACTTTCTGTGAAAGAAGCTTGGAGTATTGCATATAATATGCAATAATGAATGTGATGAATTAAAACTCCAGGGAGAGTCCAGCACAATCCAGTGTGAAAGACCCAGAACTTCCCTTGCAACAAAGCTGCAATTTTGTGACCTAAAGTGAGCTTCCACCTCACTGAACCAGGGTTCAAGGGTTGTAGTAACCCTTGTTACAAATAAAAGCCACTCATGTTCTGAAATGGTCATGAGCTGAAAAGATAAGTTCAAATTCTCATCCTTTAAAAAAAAAAAGTAGTGTGAAGAAAACAGAAAGGAGCTACAGCTGGAAAAGAAGCAGAACCATTTTTTGTTTTCATCCTTTAAAATACTCTGACTAATATTCACTAATAAGGAATGGACGACACTTGGAAACAAGGTAAAGCAATATTTTCTCCTGTTATAGTCAAATAGTAGCATATATAAAACTAGAACTCAACCTGTCTGGAATGTTGAGGGTTAAAATTTAATTATATCTAATCAAAGTCAAGGGCAAAGTGACTGTATGCTGAATTAAAAGCTGGGTTTTTCCTGTCATGGTCATGGGGAAGGTATAGTCAAACCTGATTTTCTGTTGTGTGTGTAGTTTCATGCACAGCAACAGAAGATAAGAAATACCACGTAAGAGTTGCAGAATTACTGGCAAGTATTCTCTTAAATAAGAAATATTTTCAAAACTTTTTCCTTTCCCTGAAAATTCACACGCTTTGAAATGTCTTTCATAAATACTAACAGCTCTACCTTCAATTATTCTGTGCTAACTAATGATGGGATAAACTGATTGAGACAAAAGTATCCTTGCTTCAGACTGCTACTCATGCTGGCACCCTGCTGAACTAAGAAATTCTGATACTACCAGGAGTTTTGCTTCTTTATGTGCTTCAAGGTACCTAAACTAAGAATTATGCAGAGGACACCTAGTCCTCTGGCCCGCTGCATCCTAAGACATAGCTTGTCTACATTGAATTATTCCCTTCATAAATTGCACAGTGCCACCTTAAAATTAGATTATTTTCTTCTAATTTCACAGGTTGTCAAAGAACCTTATGCTTTAATTGTTAGAAATCTTTTCCTAGTCTCTTGCTTAAATTCTTTGATAGCCAGATTGCATTAATTTGTTCTCATGCAAGCATTGTTCTTTAGTTTCAATAGTATTCTTTCATGTCTAATGTTTATTTTAGCCTTTTGAAGTATTTATATAGTACAGTTCTTTTAGACTCTCCTTCAACAAAGATTTTAATCAGGAATGCCCTTGTGCTGTACTTTGGTTTGGAGAAGTATTCTGTCCTCTCTGCAACCAAGCAAAAAAAAAAGAAAGCTTGTTTTTCAGCTGGAATGTTTCAGTAACAAAGCTTATTCAGTGGCTGCAGAAACATTGATGCTGGTGCAGAAAAGCAGATGTTGCAGGAATTAGCTGTTGAGACAAGAGGAGGGCAGGACGTCTGCTTTGGGCAGCAGGGTTGGTTTATGCTGCTTTAAGAGTTTGCTGTCCTCTTTGTGTCCAGTCATAGAACATGCTGTCAATGTCCCTCATTGCTCAAGGATCTCTTCTCTATGTGTGTTCCAGATTTAATTTTCATATACTCTTAATCCAATTGGCCCCTTTGCCTGTATCTTCATAATTATCACTAGCTTTTCAAGACCTGATGTTAGAAATTAATTTTGCTTTAATGCCAAACTAACTCTCCTTCCCACATCATCATGTCTGCAGTGGCAATGCTTTCCTCCTCATACTCTTGACATTTAAACAGTCAAGAGATTCCTCTTTTCTATTTTAGTATTCTTCTCAAAGCCAATCTCACATGCTTTTTGGCCCTTTTCACTGTATCCCTGTTTGTCCATTAGCCTTTCTTTTTGTATTTTTGCTTACTTTCTCTGTCCTTTATGAGATGAAATCACCAATAGTTCTGCAACATATTGCTCCCCACTTTTACATGTGACTTAGGGACACAATTTCCATCTACTGCCTGCATCTTTAATAAATAAAATCTGCATTTCTCCAGTTCTTAAGCTGAACCTAACAATTAGTTCTTTCTATTTTTCAAAGTTGACTTGAACAGCAGCAGGACAGCAAGAAAACAAGTACTCCCAAAATGCTGGGGTCACAATTATTTTAAAGCTAGGAATTCTGAGATTCTCAGGGAGTTTCAAAATCCATCAATAACCCTGTGAACTTTACTTACAATAAGAAGTTATTCAACTACAGATGTGGATTAATTGACTATCTTATGCAATCTGAAGGCTAAACAGATCCAGAACTATTCCTTTGTATTTTTCCTATTGTATTCCTTTATATTTTTCCTGTTTTCCATCTTAAATGAATGTACTAAAAGGTAATAAATTAAAAGGAATAACTAAGGAAGGAAGCTTTATTTACATATATTTTTATTCCCTGATCATGTTAATCAGCATAATGCTGTTTTCCATATCCCTAATGACACAGCTGAGAGCATATAAACACAAGTAACGTTTAAAGCAACTAGCTTGGACATTGTGAGTAGCACAGAGGAAGAAGTGTATGCCTCAGAAAAGGAACATTCATCCTGTTTCTGAATAGCGTTGCAGTCTGCATCAAGCTCATGTCACAGTTTCTGAGCTAGCAGTGTCTGCAGACTAGATGTACCCTCAGTCTCACACTGTACAGTGGAACAGTATAAACCTCTCCATGAAACTCGTCTGCATTTTCTAATTTATGCCATTTTAGCTGTATTGAAATATATATTTAAAGAGCTTTTTACTGTGTGCAGTGCAGCATAACCTTCAGTTTCCTCATTTTCTGTTTAGCATTTTATTCTACTAACTAAAGTTGATCAAGATGGAAAACCAGGTAAATATTGAATAATAATATGTGTACTACACAAGCTCCAAACCCACCAATTAGCCCATTTCCCAATTGTGATGGAAATACTTATTGGTCAAAAATGTATTTTCTTCAAATATGACTGGTTTAAGAATCCCAGGTGTGTATGTCTATGTGAACACGTAGAAGTTGTGCAAGGATTTTTAATTACCTCAGCGGAATTCCCTTTGCAGAAAATGGCAATATTGGACCTATATATTTTAAACAATGAACAGTCTCTGTTTTGCAGATTCTATTGGTTTTCTGTTGAGAGGCACATTCCACTCACTATGCATAGGCATTGACCTTTATTTTAACACAATTATGCTTTTCCCACACAACTATTCAACACCAGATTCTTTTCTCTAAAAATGGCTGCTATGGCATGAAAGACCAGTCCTAGAATATTTGAGGATACTCAAGGAGCATGGAAAAGTCACGCAATTGGAAACTGCAAAGTTCCCTTTTTGATTGGTGCTTTTCAATCTAGAAGACAAGATGTGCTGCCAAAATTATGGCATGAAATATTCAGCTCTATTTTGATCTCTCCTTTTTTCTCTGTGTCTTGTTTTGCTAAAGATGATTTAAAACTCTGCTTGCTGAATCCAAAAAACAAACAGCTCATGCATATGACAGGCTGCCAAGAATGTAGGACCCTGCCCTTTGCTTAGCTCACAAGCAAGAAAAATCTTTTACAAGGATAGTGCCAGGCAGTATGCTGCACTAAATCTCATAGTCAGAAAATAACATTGGCAGCATAATAAGCTGTAAAAGGACTGCATGCAGGGCAGTAATTTGCAAAGAGCCCAGCTTATTAGTTAGCCTTCCAAAGCGACTTCATGGTGACAGGCATCTGGTAAATCAATCTGGAAAGAATCCATATTCTCCCGATAGCATCACAGTTTTATTTTGTAGGCCTGGGCTGAGGCAGTATGAGGAACATAGATGACAAAAACATTAGGACAGATGATTTGTGATCATTCTGACTGTCACTCATGTTGCTTAGTTTTTTCCCCATTTATATTTATATGGCTGTGAAATAATTGCAACACTGATGTGTTATCAAAGAATAACTGGCAATATATTTAATGAACAGTTCTTTATCTTCCTAAAATTCTACTGCCTAAAAAAAAAAGGAAGAGGAGAAGAGAAGAGAAGAGAAGAGAAGAGAAGAGAAGAGAAGAGAAGAGAAGAGAAGAGAAATTTCTTTGCTCTTGTTTTCTCCCTTTCTGTGTACACCATTAAATCCAGATTTACAGAGACATAATCTTGTGGGCCATAAAACATGCTGAAGGACTCTCTTCACACGCACCTTGAAATTGACTAGATGATGGTATAAAAGAATCCCTTAAGGGAGGCTCAGACTGCATCGCATTTTACATATCAGTTAACAAAAACCCCAGTTTATATTTCCAGCAAAACATTTTGATTTGCTTCACGATGTGATGTGCAAGAGTTGGATCACAGGGGATATGGGTTTTTTCACCCTGTAGATCCTGCAGTGAACATGGAAGTGAAATCAGATATAAAGCTATTACAATTTTACAATTAATGAGAATAAAAGTAAAATATCTGTCCCCAGTAATGTCAATGCCCGTTTGCTCATTCATCTGGGAGGTAGACAAGTTTTCATTCTTTAAATATGTACCAGTGTCTTTCTGTCTTCTTCAGAAACTGTACAGGCTATAAAACTAACTGCTTAGGTCATAGTAATTTTCAATAGCAACAGAAAAGATCCAATATTTTGTGATTTACAGCATTGTAGTCTCAAGATTCTTTTGTCTCTAAATGGTTTTAATGCTGTTTTATTTTCAATGTGTACTTCTTTATTACACAGGATCAATATTTTTGTAGATGTCGATCTGCACCCTTACACACTTACTATCAAAAACCTCACACTATAGCTCTTTTTTAAAAATCCTGACTTCTAAGTCTGTGATGTTGTCTTGGGTTGTAATATAGGATGTGACCAATAATGTCTTCAGTTGCCATATAGGATGTGACCAAAAGTATGTATTCTATCACCATCCGTTGAGACCAGGTGGGAATCTCTGTGGAAGATACTCTCCTAATGGGCCATCTATTGAAACCAGTAGGGCATTGTTCTTTATCTTTGCACCCCCCATCTTTTCTCCAAGGAGTCATCTTCCGCTAATGCCCCATTGAGTCCCACTGTGTGACTGATAAAATTATATCATTCCACTGTGAGATACTCCACCCAGGGGAAGGAGCCAAGCCTTTCGTACCAAGATAAAAACTGAGATTTAGAACATCAGAGCAGCCTTTTTCCACTGGATTCCAGTGGAAAACTGGACCTTCCAACATCATCACTGGACCTTTGGAGGAAAACTGCACCCTTCTACAGGACCACTGCTTCAACTGAATCAAATCTGTCACTGCTAGGGGACTGTAGCCACAATTTAATGGGACTGCTACCAACACCCTGCCTGACAGGGTGTCAGATTGTATTCTGACTCTGTCAGTGTTTGGGGTTTGTTCTTTGTAATACTGTATTTCTATTTTAATTTTCCAATTAAAAACTGTTATTCCTGTTCCCATATCTATGCCTGAGAGCCCCTTAATTTTAAAATTATAATAATTTGGAGGGAGGGGGTTTACATTCTCCATTTCAAAGAGAAGCTCCTGCCTTTCTTAGCAGACACCTGTCCTCCAAACCAGGAGAGATCTGAATAATTAGAGTGACATTCATTTCACAATGTTCACTTCCAGGACTCAGATTTGTGAAGAAAAGCTTGAACACAGCTATGTGGAAAAGAGGACTGAAATACAGTTTGACAAGGCTTAAAAATCATTGATTTCTATAACTTAAACTTCTTCTAAAGCATTGGAAAATAGCTTGAAGACAGACAATATCAATGTTATACCTCTCTGGAGATCAAAACAAGTACAAGACTAAATAAGGAAGTAGTTTTGAAATTTCATTTGCATCACCTCTCAGTGTTGGTATCTCTATCTGATAATTTCAATGGGTATGACTCTGCTCCCAGCCCGAACATCTGAGACACCACCATGGCAATATCAAGCCCTGGATGAAATGAACTGTGGAAGAGAAATAGGAACTGATTGTATAAAATTTAATGTCAGGTCTTCAAATCCTTATGGGCTGAACAGCAGTGTTGCAAGAATATTTTTAAAGGCAAATAAATAGTAACTTCTGAAAGCAAATTCAAGGGTATTAAACTAAGTTTTTTTGGGTTTTGGTTTTTGTTTTTTTTTCTCCCGAAAGCATTTCAGTACATGGGAAAGAATGAAGTTACTTCCCACTCATATGGTTTTTCTTTCGGAGGTTGTTTACCCAAATGATGGAGATAGAAGTACTTGAGTCACCACAATCTTTTCTAATTCTTTTGTATCTGTTCTTGATCCAAGATGCATATTCTGTCATGCACCTTAGATCAGGACTTCATCTCTTCCTAAAGATAGGACACAGCTGGAATTTTGACAGCATTTTATGTATGTTTTGGCTCAATTTTATGTAAGACTAGATTAATTCAAAGCCAAATTATCTCTGAAGTCTAATTACAAAGTTCCTGAGACTATAATAGGCAGTACCAATTTATTTCTGGAGTTCTCCCTTCTGGAAAGCTTGGAGAGCTGTTCTTGACAAGACATCAAAAACTTCACCACTGTTCATGACATCTGGTATTGAAAACATTTCACAAAGGCATTTGTATTACAGTTACATAGGTAACCACAAATTCTCTGACTGCATGTTCTCTGGCACTGATGACAACAGCCTGTGATTAAATCCTTCCTACTGACTTCCCTTCCACTCCGTGTTAGCGTGGACACATGTTCCACTGGACGAAAAAGGACCCAGAGAGCAATAAAGATGGAGATGACCTGCAGTGCCACACAGTTCTTCCCCATTTTCATCACCAACCAGTAGCTTTTTGCTACGCACACACGACTCTGCAGAGCCAGATTTGTAGCCTTGGCTCTATTACTAGCTGGTGCTGTCCTCTCATCCTCTTGATCCATCCTGTTACACGTACCACTTCATAGTCTAATTGTCTAGTTCTTCCTTTCCGTGCTTCCTGAGTTCTGTAGGCCAAAGGAGTGCCAATTGTTCATCAAGCCCAGGGTAAAAAATGCATATTTAGGAAAACTGCCTAGCAACCGATTTCTTAGTGCAAGCAGAGAGGCTATTTGCATAAGAAAAGCTTCCAGCTGGAAGCCTGCAAAGACTCTCCAGGGAGCTGATTCAGTGACCAGACATGAAAGGAGAATTCCCATTTAAGGATGCTGCCTCTGGGTGGCCTTTCTGCGCTGTCCCCACCATCAGCGGGGCAGTGTTGGCCGCACAGATCACACCAGTACTCTGCATCACCCAGGAGACCAGGAGATGCCATTCCATTATCTGACTGTGCTCCCAGAGATCTTTTGCCGATTTTGTTCCCACATCATCCTTCCCTCACACTGTGCACATCACACATCAAAAATTCAACAGTTTCAGCTGCTAACCTTCAGAATTCTGTTAATCGCTTTGCAGACTGCCTGCCAATAGTGACAATCGGTAGCACTGCAGTATAATATCTCCAGATATTTACAGTAATTTCACGATTACAAGCCACACCATTTTGACTAAAATTTTGGTCTGAACCTGAAGTGAGGCTTATAATCAGGTGCAGATTATATATGGACAAAGAATGAAAAGTTGCTGTTTTAGTTAGGAGGACAGGTATCTGCTAAGAAAGGCAGGAGCTTCTCTTTGAAAGTGAGAATGTAAACCCCCTCCTTCCAAATTATTATAACTTTGAAATCAAGCGGCTCTCAGGCAAAAATATGGGAATTAGGAATAACAGTCCTTTACTAGGCAAATTAAAATAGAAATACAGTACTACAAAGAAATAAATTCCAAGCCCTGACAAAGTCAGAGTACAACCTGACACCCCATTAGGCAGGGTGTTGGTAGCAGTCCCATTAAATGGTGGCTGCAGTCCTCTTGCAGTGACAGGTATGATTCATTTGGAGCAGTGCTCCTGTACAAGGTGCAGTTTCCCTCTAAAGGTCCAGTGGTGATGTGGAGAAATCTGCTTTTCCTCTGGAATCCAGTGGAGAAAGGGGCTCTCTTAGTGTCCCAAAACCTCTGTTTTTATCTTGGTAAGAAATGTTGGGTTCTTCCCCATGGCTGGAGCTACTTCCAATGGGATGAAGTACAGTAATTTCACAAATATAAGCCGTACCATTTTCACAAAAATCTTGGTGGAAACCCGGAAGTGCAGCTAGTATTCCAAGGTGGCTAATATATTAACAATATTCTAAAAGCTGCCAACACAGAGGTGAGAGCCCGCGGCAGCCCCAAGCCAAGCTGGAGCCCGGCCAGCCCCAGCAGAGGTGGGAAAGCCTGGAAGAGGCGGGGCAAGCAGTGCGAGGGGCGGGCGGGAGAGCCCGGGCCAGTAGCGTGGGGGAGCCCAGCAGAACCAGGGCTAGCAGCGTGGGGGAGCCAAGCAGGCCTGAGGCTAGCAGTGCAGGGGAGCCTGGCAGAAGCAGGAAGCCCGGCGGGAAGGGCTGCCCAGCAGTGTGGGGAAGCCCAGCAGAACCGGGGCTAGCAGTGTGGGGAAGCCCAGCAGAACTGGGGCTAACAGCGTGGGGAGCCCAGCAGAACCGAGGCTAGCAGCGCAGGGGAGCCCGGCAGAATCAGAGCTAGCAGCACAGGGGAGCCCGGCAGAACCGGGTGCCTGCAGTGCCGGCCAGGGTGAGCAAACATGGCGGTGCAGAC
>PYHW01009175.1:563286-602672 GCA_013186435.1 Turdus rufiventris | reverse complement strand
AACAGATGGTGATAGAATAGATACCTTTTATCACACTCTGTATTGTAATGTGCGGGTTATAATCAGGTGCGGCTTATATATGGACAAAGAATGAAAAGTTGCTGATACTCAGAAATGCGGCTTATACTCGGTGCGGCTTATAATCGTGAAATAACTGTACTCATGGTTCCTCCCCATAATTACTAAAAGGCATTATTAGTCTACACAAAGACCTTGCCCTGGGAGAAAAAAACCCCCAGAAATTACTTTATAAATTCTATTGCCGTTCTACACCTAGAAAAAATCGCCCATAAACTTTTCACTTTCTAATACCCTGTATAAAGCATTGGCTCTAGTAAAGTCAATGGAAATAGCCTCCACCAATATTCCAAGTACAATCCAGCATACTGTGAACAGGGATGGGATTGAGGACATCGCACTCTTGTGTGCTAATCATCTAAACAACAGTTAAATCGTTTCAGCACCTGCAAAAAATAGCTTTGTACAGCTCTGCTGCTGCTTAATGGAATGAGGCGATTACGATCAGAGTTCTGCAAAGCTCTCCAAATTGCAGTTCCTAAGGCTAATTTCAGTGTGTGAATCATTGCTTTCCTGCAATTTATATCCATATGTGTGGTTATTTTTGAGAATGATTCAGTTTTGTATGTATAATTTTGAAAGGACTTTTTAAGTTAATGAACATCTGTGCTAAGAGCCCCTCAACAGAAAAGCTTGTGTCAGCCACTGATGACGATGATTGTGTAAATTTCCTGTTATCCTATAGGCGTGCATGTGGATCCTATGGCTCTTACCAAGTGCATACTACAGGAGTAACCAGCTGAAAAGCACTCCTCTAAAATATAACAATACGGTGAGAAATCCAAAACTTCAGCCCCTTGAAAACCGTAATATATGTTTCATAACCAATATGGAACAAAATACTAAATTCTCAAAGCTTTTAATAGAAGCAAATAGAAGAAAAAACTCCATTTGAAAATTTCAAAACATTTAATATTTTGATTGACACACATTCAACACTTTTAGCTATAATGTAGTTCAAAAGGATAACATATGTTTCCAGGTACTGCCTACTGGCTTGAACTTTTTTCCTCAAGGTGAACTTATTTCTTGACATGCTGTGTGAAAACCACATTGGTATAAATCGAGTGGTGGTGGATTTACAAAGGAAAAATTAGGCACTGAAATTCAATCGGTAATCAAATAAGTGGTCACAGCAACAAGGTCACTTTGCTTTAGTCTGTCTTTTAATCAGCTTAATTTTTCAACCTAGCTATTGGGTTTTTGTTTCTGCCCTCTTTACACTCTTTGATCTCACAGACTGAAGGAAAATGTACTCCAGAAGTGATGAAGCTGTCTTCCCATTTGCTCATTTAAAGCAAAAGGGAGCTTAAATCTGGCCAAGTGAAGTATGTAACAATCCCCCAGTTAAAAGTCCAATTTTCTGTGTTATCAACCTGTCATTCACACTCAAGGCAGAGTTTAGTAAGAACTGACTGTTAAATGCAGCACACTACACATATTGGACATCTGATGTTCCTTCTTCTAGCACTAATAAGGAAAATTTTCTTGGACTGCCCTCACTGGATCGGTGTTGATGAAAACAGATGGAAATAGAGGTGCAAGTAGGACCAATAACCCTGATGTGAAGATGACAAAAAAAACGACACTTGGGAAGTGACTATATCTACAGCTGTATTAAAGAAGTTGGAACTTGCTCTTGCTTAAGACAAAACTGAAATTAGGTTTCTGTGAAGAACTGAGGAAGTTAAACAGCTGTAATTCCGAACAAAACCAGGAATCAACCAGTAGCTGTGTAAGTAAAAGCTGGGGACAGATCATGCCTCCTGCACAGCACAGAATATATTCTGGCATGGGCAAGTAGCAGCAGGTATCAAGCCATGGTGCTCATCCTTTGTCATCAGCCACTTCCCGGTGCATACCAGTTTCTAAATGCTGACATTGCAGTGACTTTTAGGCAATGTCTTAGAATCATTAGGCCTAATTCTGCTTGTGATTGTGTTACTTTAAGTTCAGAGCTACTGTACAGACTTCAAGGCAGCTACTTTGGATTTACATCTCTCAAGCTGGCCTATTCTTGTATTGTTTCCAGTTGCATGAAATCATCTGTGCACGTCCTCCAGGGCTGCTGGAACCCTCTGTCCTCCCCAGCACTACACATGATGCAATGAGCCTCTGACAGAGGAGGAAAGCCAAGAAGTCCATGTAGGGAAGCAGATAATTTCCTTTTGAGAAATGGATGCAAAAATAGCAGCTAATAAAAAGCCTTCAAATTGTGCCTTCAAACTGTGACAATTCAATACACACACCTACGAGAATGCCTTGACAAGCTGCTTGACTTCCCAGTAACTCTTTCTTGTTTTCTTTAGTGCAGCCTCCTCCAAACTCCCACACACAGGTATTCATCTCTGTAGTGACAGCTGAGACCTGCAGGTGTTTGCTGCTATTGCCCTCTCAGAATAGACAGACACTTGTTCCTCACTGTAAACATTTGTATCGTGGTGTTTGCCTGGCTAGTTACAGCCCAAATAATGATAAACCATCCTTTTCTTTTTTTAGCCCCTTGCTGTCATGCATTAATTCTCCTTGCAAATAGGCATTAGGAACTGGAATTAGCTTAAACGAGATCACTCTCTGGTGATTATTTTACTAGCCTTATCTTTTGGAAAATATTTCATAGAGTGTCACCCAACGAGTATATCATGCAGTTTCCAGAAATACAGCACTCCAACATTAGATTCATACATGAAGTGAGGGTATGGCTAGTTGGGCAAGATGCTGTTTCATTCCTTTAATTCTAATATTATTTCACGGTTCTTCAAACTGCTATTTTGGCTTTGCTAAGGAACAGCAAAAATGAGAATAAAAACTGTTTGCTGAGGACTTTAACACTCACAAATATCAAAATGGTTTCTCAAAAGGGTTGTTCATCTTTTTATGTAACAAGAAGGTCCAAAGTCTATGTATTTTTTATAATAGGCCTGGAATGGAAAATTGTGTAACCATTAGTTTTTCTGGAAGTCTGGGAGGTTAAGGAGTTTAATAATTTCTCTTGTCTTAACTAAAAGTGCATGGGAATTATATTTTTTAAAAAGACAAACAATACAGAATACTTCATGTTCGTATTAAATAGAAATTATCAAGGAAACATTAGGAAGCAAAGCTATAAAGATCTAGGAAACTTCCTTTCAAACCTTTCTCACTCCATCAGCTGTCTGCATTTTGGTACCCTGATTCTATTTCTTTAGTTCTTTACACCAATTTAGACGAGACCTGAATTCTAATTAAAAACAAAAAGAACCCCAAAAATAAGAGAGAAACAACAGTCTTTCTCAACCACTAGAGGTACAAAATGTGCCAGTATGAATTGCAAAGTCATTTGCTGAGGGACTGAAACCAAAAACTTGGGATATAAAGGGATGTTCTTCATTTGGAAGGACTAGAAAAGAGAATGGCCCAGGGCATTGTCTGACAATACAGTAAACATGTGCCAATGACACAGGCTATGTGAGTTTAGATGTACTATGCAGCACATTCTCATTAAAGACTGGGAGGTGCCTCTAACCCAAGAAAGGGAAAAATCTGATTTGGAAAATACCATTCACAGTTCTACCAATGTCTGTACCAGAAAGACATACAAAAACTGCTTTTTCGCACACTGAAAATCATTGCAGGAGGCCACTTTGAAGGGGAAAAAAAATGAAGACACTTTTTTTCTGACAGCAGGCCTTCTTTAACCCTCCAAAGCAGTCTGGTAGGGAACAGGAGTAGTTTCTCTAAATACGCTTGAGATTTAAAGGCTAGAAAGAGAGCAGAATAATGTGATCAATTAGGTGTCTATTGTTCATGAGTTAATTCAGGTTGTTGGATTTAAAAAAAATGCAGCTATTAGGATAGAGAAGCTGTTGTGCAGCAAAGAGCACTGGCAACACAGGATTCTACTTCTTTGCAGCATCCACTTTGAGAGAAGGGGCTGTGTGACAGGACGGAAGTGATTCAGGAGTTAGAAATTAGGCTTCAGAAACCACTTCTACACCTGAGAGGTATTTCAGAAGAAGCCTGTCAGCATTTTGCAGACTGCACCTCATTGACTTACTCAACTAAAGTCTTTCTTCAGAAGCTGCCTTTTTGTTTTCCCTCTTGTCATATGATTTGATTCTGGATCATCTTTGTTTCCCACACTACTCTAAGGTGCTGAGGACAGGCAACATGAGCAGATGTGCTCTGAGAAGCATCACCAAAAGCAAGTTATGTCACAGGCTGGTGCAGTTGGCTTGGGGCCATGTGGCTTTCTGCAGTTTGCCAGTTCAGGAGGTGATGTTCACAGAAACGTCTGATGTGGATTGCTGTCACATCTAGCCACATGTAAGGTGTGACCAACTTCCTAAGATCTCTCAGGAACTTCTGCCATGCATAGTTTTTCTTTAGGTGCTTAGGACACTGTTGAAATCTTCTCTTTTTCCCTGGCAGATTAGAAATTTTATGGGGCTTGGTGTCTTATACAGAACAGGCTAAATACTAGTGAATGTTGGTATTTTTCCTGCAGCATGATGAAGTCTCAGGTTCTTGCTGCTCCTACCCTTAACACCTACTGTGTGGCTTCCTTCAAGAGTGAAAGACTTAGTTACGTATGTCTCTTCTTCCAATCTGACATGCTATGCTCTCTTTAAATAGCAAAACAGTACAAAATGTGGAGAAGATTTTAAAGAGAAATGGAGTCACTGAAATTTATACTGAAATGTATCCTCTTAGTTGTCTGCCTGATCTGTGCCAGAAGTGAAGTAAACTAATTTGTGAACTTCTTTGTAGTTTTCGGGCAAATTGAATCTAAAGGACGACAAAAACCTCACTAGGCCCAGTCTTCTGACAAAGTTTTGAGTGGTTTGTGCAAGCTGAGAAAAGGAGACCATATTTTCTCCACTGTTCTTGTGCTGTTACATAAAGGCAAGTAGGTTATACAACAGCTAAAAAGGGATTACAAAACAGAGCTCCATAAACCTAAATAAGAAACAGAATGTCTATCCTGCACCAGACAAGCATAAAAATGGGGAAGAGTGAAACTCTGGTCCTAATGAAGGTAATGGCAAAACTCTTGCTTAGTCTGATGAGATCACAGTTTCATCCGAAACCTTGGCTCCAGTCTATAGTTGGCTGGATATTTAAAGCATAAAGTATTAAGTTTTTCCAAGTACTGGGATAAGATGGCTTCTACTATTTTTCAACTTTTTGTTTATAAACAAGATATGCTGAAATTATTTTAAGACCAAGTACTTAAGCAGTCACTTGTAAACATGAACTGGAAGGGCCCTCCCTCAGAGATATATTATCTCTGAGTGCAAGAACAAATAACAACAATGTAATTCTTCCCAGGCTTCAGTGTCAGCACTGAAAAGCAGTGAAAGCTACATTAAATCACTAGCTGGGTATCTTAGAGTAAGATAGGAAACCTTGACCTGTGGGGGTAGGAAATCAGACAACAAATCCCAGATTATCAACAAAACAAATAAAAGGCCCTAATAAACTTGAGACCTAAGCTCTGCAAGTAAATAACTCTGTGAAAGGATCTTTTGTGCTATAAGGATTGCAGTGCAGCAGTGTTGCTGGAGCTGTTTGGCTCACAGACCAAACCAATTACTTGACAGTTGTTTAATTTTGGCCTGGGGTGTAGAGAACCTCTGGGTAAGAAAAGTCATTGCAGTTTCTTCTGGTCTGACTATCAAAACTATTGCTGTTACAGTGGATGCTAGCATGTACATCAGGACTTCCCCCACCTACAAGATTTCTGCACGATGAAAAAGACAGAAAAAAAGAAAGAGGGAGAAAAAAGGAAAGCTTGTGCAATCAGGACCACATACCACATGTATTCCCAGTCCAAGGGTTACTTCTCTCCCCCTCTTCCCTGAAGCATCTCTTAATAGCTCAACTGATTCAATGCAGAATGTCATTAACAATCTAGCAGTGCACAATGACTTGGGATCATCCTTATCTTACAGAAGCAAGATATAAATAATCATCTTAGGCAAATCTAACATCATGACTGAGTGGCAAGCTCAAAAAAAAAAAAATCCAGCGTATTAAGATGCACAAATGATGAACCATTTCTTGCAGAACTCTTTGGAATTGTGTAAATCTCTCCAATGAGCATCAGATAAAGCTGTCAGGGTGGGGGATGATTTACTTCTCTGTGAGTGATTAAGCCTGAGCAGTTAAAAAGACTTAGCCTGCTATAAGCAATTAAATATGGTACGTCAGTGCCATTTCAGTGACTTAGGCCTGCCAAGGACGCAATTCTCCAGGCAACCATCTGGGAATTCATAATAGCCTTGATTTTTTCATTACCGTCTTCTGACCAGCCCAGATATGTCTCAGAAATGGCAGGCCAAAACCTCACAGGCTCAACTGGTACTTCCAACTTTTATCAGCTGTGAAATAGGGTGGCATGGCAGGCTGTGGTTCTGTCCCTCCTCTGCACTAATTGGAAACCAGTTGGAACATGAGGCACCAGAGAAGTTATCCTTCTTGTTTTTCTTACTGTGTCGAACAAGCAACTTCACAACTTGAAGTTTCATATCCCCCCATCACTCTGAAAGCTTATACCGCCTACTTGGATGGGGCCATGCTATTTATTTTACATCATCCTCTTTGACTCTTGTTTACTTCCTTCTCTCTTCATTCACATTTCTGTCTTTCACTAACACCTCTCTACACCTTTTTTTGTTCCCTCTCTCACATGATTGCATCCTCTTCACACTATTACCTCTTCTCCTTCATTACATCCTAGACCTTGCAGAAGCACTCCTTCACCTCAAAAATAAGTGAAGACAAGGGAGAGAAGAAGTAAAGAAGGGCAATTCTGTATGAGGGAAGTGGGAAATAAAATCCTTAAATTAGGGTCTTTGAGGGACGTCCAAGTTTATTCAGGTTACCCAGAATTTCCCAAACTCCTGCAGTTTCTAGGTCATAGGTGTTGTTTTAAATTTGTGTTTCAGTGGGTAGAAACTTTGCTTCCTTGAGTACTCATGTGTAAGACTCAAGGATTAAACCCAGAGGTATGTGAGCAGGTACACTGATGCCAGAGTCCATACACCATCACATGCCTGAGCCAGGTCTCAGCTGTGTCCAGGAAAGCCATATGACTACTGAGCTTCTACCTGCTTTTGCAGATAGTTTTTGTGCAGCAGGGGGAGTTACCATTTTTTCCAAAAATAAGTAAAGCATGCGTTCAAAAATGCTGCCTCTGACTGTAACAACCTTTGTAAACACTTTTTTTTTTGCATATACCTTCATTCTTAAGTGTAATGACTAACATGGCAAACCCTGAAGTATGGAACAGAGACACAACTTCAGTCTAAACAAGTGGTGCAAAAATGCAATATGCAAAATCAAGAAACTTAGCCTCTGCTCACTGGCATCCTTTAAAACACAGAGGAATTTATTACCATCCTTTATATTTTTCAAGCTCTGAGGTGCAGTCATCCTTGCTTTACGTTGATCAAATAATTCAAAGTGCCAGCTTCCAAGATAAGAATATATAAGAGGAATTTGTATAATATGTTTACTGAATACCAGGTTAGTCTTTGAAAGGAAAAAAATTAACAGGGGAGGCTGTTACTTATGAGCTTTTAAGTGAATCAGCATTCAACAATAATTTTCAAAAGTGTAGCTTCCTCTACCCTATCCAGCCTCAGCCAAATGTAGAGACAATCTCTTCCCAGGCATCCCACCAATATTGATGGTGATGTGACACTTTCCTTTATTAACACAATTGAAATTGAGTGGCTAAGAAAGTAATAACAAAAAAGGAATAAGAAATAAGGAATAGAGAGGCAGATTCAAAATATATGCCTAAAGATGATGATCTTACCTTATTGGAAAAACGCTAAAATTATCAGCTTGGTCATGGATTGCCTCCCCCAAGCGACAAACACCTGACAGGTTCAGTTCCAATCATGAAATTACAGTAATTTCACAATTACAAGCCACAGTGACTATCAGCTGCATCTCCGGGTGTCAGCAACATTTTGTTCTTTGTTCATACACAAGCCGCACCTGATTATAAGCCACTCTGTCATTCACAGCAAGGACCCGCGTGCAACAAAGTTGCCAAATAGTAACAGAATCGCAGGATCACAGCGTTTACTGGCTCAGCTTGGGCCGTGAGGGCTCAGCCCGCTTGGGGCTGCCAACGGGGCCAGGTGGCCCAGCTCGGCACTGCCATTCGGTGGGGCCGCTCGGGGCCGGCCGCTGCTGGGCTTGCTCACCCTGGCCCAGCGCTGCCCCATGGTGGCAGGGGGGCACAGAGCCTGCCAGCACCTGTGGCCGTGGCTGCAGGCGGGGATGGAGCCCGCCGGCACCCACGGTGGGGGTGGCAGGTGGGGAAGGAACCTGCCTGCTCCTGTGGCAGCGGTGGCAGGTGGGGACGGGAGCCCCCCGCCTCCCCCCGAGCCATGGGGATGGCAGCACGGAGTCCCCCGCCTCCCCACGGGCAGTGGGGCCAGCAGGAGGGAGCCCCCCGCGCTGCTGGCATGGAGCCCGCCTCCACCCGCTGCGAAACAGAGTAACCAATATGTAACAATCGCGTAAACCTGGGTTTTACTGGCAGGTGCTTGGCTCGGCACCTCGGCTGCACTTCTGGGGTTGGAAATGTCAGAAAATTTTCCACATATTAGCCGCTCCTGAGTGTAAGCTGCATTTCCGGGGTGGGAGCAAAATTTTAGTCAAAATGGTGCAGCTTGTAATCGTGAAATTACTGTACAAATGTGATAGCAAACAGTAAATGGTGTCAACTACATGACTTACCACAAAGCACAAATACTACATCAACAACAACATTAATGCACAGAGTTTGTTTATCCCAGGAATCTCAGAAGGTCTTTGCAAAATTCAGATATGGCAATTAAGCTCAGGGAAAACAGTCATAATGAAAAAGAGCAATGGACTACTCTTACTCTTGCAAAACAGCTCTTCAACATTAAGAAGTAGGACTAAAGCCCTGGCCTAAGGCAGGAAAAGCTTTCAGGTGCTAAGTATGCAACAACTTCTTACCCAATCTCATCTTGAGTAAAATAACTGGTCCCTGCTACTGCCCACTACTTATTTTTCTTCTGGTTAACTGGTACTTTATATAACTGCTCCCCAAAGTTACCATTTCCATTTTTCTTAGCAGAATTTAAGAACGTATTTTGATAGCTTCAAAGTGTTGGGCCAAATTTGATTACCCACTCTTCCTCTTCATTTGTTGCTTCTTCTTTGCTTATGCCAAGCAAATGTGCAGAATTTTTGCCCAGAGAAAAAGACCTTTCTGTGATTTAGAAGCTAAACCCCACACATAAAAACAACTAAACTCAACAAACTACTCTGATTAACTCTCCAAGTTTTCCAAAACCTTTTAATTCAGAACCAGGCTCTCCATATGCTAGGCTCTAAATTACCTGACAGACAGATGGTTAAGTATACAAGAAGAATCAGTCACACCAATGTGGTAAGAAGACTGAACAAGACCTAGCTTACTTCTTATTACAGCAGTTCACTTACCCGGTAGTAGTCTGTGCTGTACACATCTCTAGACATCCCAAAATCTCCAATCTTCACCAGCAGGTTTTCACCAACCAGACAATTTCGGGTAGCAAGATCCCGATGCACAAAGTGCTGTGATGCCAGGTAAACCATACCAGAAGCAATCTGCTGTGCAATATGAAGCATCTGGGATTGGGTCAACTCAACAGGACGGTTGCCTTCTGCCATCAGCCCTGCATCTGGTCCATGTGCCCTGCACCAAAACACAATCTGATAAACTGATAGGCCACTTGTGAGATGAAGAAGTGAAAGGCATTAGTGAGTGTCAGTCCACACAACTCCATCAAAAGTACTATAAATTCCTTAGTGAAATAGGAAAAAAAAAGTCTTAGCTTTTCTCATTTACTGTTTTCCTTAATTGGTGACAGATAGGTTGTTTGAAGAACATTATAAATGGGACATATATTACCCAAGGAAATAAGGCATATGTATTCACAATAGTACCCATCTGTCTGAAAGCATCTCCTTTCTCTTGCTTCAGCATAGTAATCTTTTCTGAAGAAAGGCTGACAAACGAACCTGCTTGGGAACCAAGGGAAAACCTTATCATTCTGTAAGACTGAAAAACAATTGAGGGAAAGGCAATGAAGTGGCATGCATAGCATCACTTTTCCTGTCACTGGCATTCCTCGATGTCTGCAGGGATACAGGCCAATGACCATTTCATCTTGTCTTAAACAAGAAAGAACTAACTTCCTTCTCCATTTAAAAAAACAAGGGCAGCAATTTTAAATTTATGCTTCTAATTTCCTATCCAAATGCACAGCAGGAAAGGATTTTTGCTTATTTTATCACCAAGGGTGAGTCCTGCCTGAGACTGGAATTCTTGACAATAGGAAGAGGACAGAAAACATACACTACTTGCAGAAACAAAACAACTTCAGAAATGCAAGTTTTTCAAGACCTGGCAAGTCCCTAAGAAGCAACAGTTAACTAATAATTGAGAATGCTTTTATGCACTTCGTGAAAACAAGGGATATTTTGCATCAGGAAAGCCCAGTGAAGTACTGGGACACATGAGCTTTACCCATCTCAACTATGTGAGTTCTGGTATGCATGTACAACCTAGAATCTTGAAGATACTAGATATAAACATTCATATGAACAATATTTTACAGGAAGAACTACTAGCTAATCCTTAGCCAATCAATGAGGTAATCTGGTAATCACTCTTCATTTGATATATCTAATAATGTTCTAGATATCCTTTCCTCCACCCATTCTATTTTTCTGTGTTTCAGAAGCCCTTTTTTATTCCATTCCTGAAAATTGTTCTTTCAAAGAGACCGCCTCTCCTCTTCCCTCCTCAACAGAGGTAAGGCCTTAATTTTTCTCTAGGGTAAGGGCACAGGAGTTTCGAAAAGAGTTGCAAATTAATCAAAATCTGTGAGATCAAATCTGACACTACCAATTAGAAATACGATATTAAAATTGCCCCAAGGGAAGAATTTCATGAGCAAAGTGGCAGATGTGAGTAAGAAAAGAAGAAGGGTGTGTAGCATTGATGGAACTGTATCTGGTAGCAGACAAAGCAGCTCTCTGCCACAGGGTACAGGCAGCTTTTCATCTGGTCTAGGTTGATGGGGATGAGAATAAATGGGAGGATAGGAAATCTCCAACTAGAACTTTCAAGCAAATTCCTGTACCTTTATCATGCATGGATTTTTTAAAATAAGTGTTCTCAGACATGAATTTTTGAACAGCTAAACCTGAACTTTTCATCTTTTGCTGTCTCCCTGATAACATGGTCTGTATCTAATGGAATTTGTAGATTATTCCTAACATTCCATCCAGCTTGTTTGTCCACTTGTTGCTGGTCATAAATGAGGTGATCTCAAAAGCCAGGGACATGGACAGATATTCTCTGAGTCACATCATCCAGTAGTCCACAGACTAAACACTGTGCAGGCATGAGTTTGAGGTGTTAGTCCTAGATCTGAATAGTCTTTGGCTGCATGCAGGCAGCCAGGCTCATTTGGGTTAAATTTTCAGATCAGTTTTTCCCCAATAGCCTTTGGTGGCGCTGCAGGGTAAGAAATATGGAACAACCCACTTTGCTGTGAACCTCTGGTCTGCAGCACAAGCTGCAGAAAAGTGCGAGGAATGACAAATTGGAGCTTAGGTTTAACAGCTTGTCCCAGCATAATAATTTTATTTTCTAAAGACAAGGGCTGATCAATAGTCTTTTTAAAAGTGAAGGCCTTAAAGTAGCAAATATACTGTCTGCTAAAATACTTTTCTGTACAATAATTCAAAATCAGAGTTACAATGTAAGAAAAAGCCAATCAAAAAGAATCAAGGCAAGTATTTCTTATGGAGTAAGAAATAATTTCTCATCATCTGAGAATCTGACTTCTAATAGAAATTCAATTTTCTCAAAATGTACTAGGATGGCATCTAGGGAAACTGTTCTCTCCTAATTCACATCAGAAGAGTAAGCAGACAAATGTAAATGCCCTTAATTCTTAAAAATATTTAAATTCTTTGCCAGAGGGCCAATCAGTCTGGAAAGAGTAGCAGCGTTAGCTCTGCATCTCCAGTATCAATAACAATATCTTCTTTGTGATATCTATTGATAAAATTACACAGTAGACATTGAAATAATAGCCTCATATTTTTAACATAGGAGCAAATGCCATCTATTAACTGTTTATTTTTATGTCAAAAGGTGCAGGCTGCTAAAAATGGCACATACATGAGGCCTCTGTTTATAACTTCTGGGATCATGGGTTACCTATTACTATGAACCTTATGTATCATCTTTTTATTTATAACTGCTCTACTGCCAAATTTCAATTTCCTACATAGCTGAACAGCTTTATGAAATAAAGCCCTAATCTGGACCCCAAAGTGTAGCCTTTTCCAGTTCTCAGAAGTTTCCATGGCTCACAGTTTTCTTGCTGCAAATTTATAGCAGTCTTTCCAAAACACTGAGAGCAGGGAAAAGGGGTTAGACTTCAAAAGCTCTTTGATGCCTACAGAGAGCAATAGGTGTTGAGTGGGATCTTCAAAATGCTACCAGAAAGCATGTAAGAAAACCATTTCTACTGTAGGATTTATAACCAAACATTTTAGAATACACTGAAATGTATTGGAAACAATATTTCTTTGGTACAAATCTTGATTTAATGGTACTTCCAAACAGGCAAAGAAACAGAGCCCCACATCTCAGTACAAAAGACAAGAGTCATACAATTTGTTTTCCTAGGTGTCAGCTTTTCCCAGTGGTAGTTGTTAATTTAACATTAATGCCAGTAACACCTACCTTTTCTGCCCACTTTTGGCTCAGGATCACAATATACGTTCATGGATTTACCTGAGGAATTTGTTAAGATCTCCATGCTTCATATACTCAAAGACCATGATGAGCGGATCACCCTCAACACAGACACCATAGAATTTGACAATGTGCTCATGTTGCAGGTTAGTTAGCAGTTCTGCCTCACGGTGGAAGTCCTTGCGGGCATTATCACTGGCATCCTTCAGTGTCTGGTGGAGAAAATGAAAATGTAAGGAAGAAAGATGTTCACAGAAGGTAGGAAATATGCGGAATAGTCCTGTAAGGGTAAGATAAGGACACGGTACAGCATAGAGGATGGAGGAAGTATTTTCTTAATAACTCTTTTAAAAATGCAGATGTGATCCTGAAGTGCAATTAAATAATGGCAGTACAATTTTCATTCTCCTGCCACATGTTATCCCAAACACACACTTTTCTTTTAAGAGAATGTATGAATACTCATGCTTTCGCTGTGACAAGTGTTTTCCAAACACAGAACAAATAAACTGATCTCATCCCAAAAATATACTAGTACACAGCTGGTTTGTATCCTTGAGCATTTAACTCAAGCAACCCCTAGTATCCTGCTGGTATTCACCTTTCTTGTTAGTTCTTTAAAATAAAACTCTCCTGGTTTAAAATACCTAGTGGTAATGTGGATGCATTCTCTATGTATTGCTGATGTCAGTCCCTGTGGTGTGCTGTACATTAGGTAGGTTTACATGAGAGTATGTCCCTGGACCAGAATAACACTGGTTGAGACTTCAGCCAGAAACTTATTTGAAATTCTGTAAGTCTACTCACATGACTAAGATTAGGCATATGTGTAAGTAACTGGAGGTCAAATCCTAAAGTGATAGATATGGGAGAAAGCAGATGCCCAGAGGAATAATGAGGTGTTGCTGGATCAAATAGGAGGCTTAAATGTGGTATAATCAAATAATACTAATTTAACTATCACACATAGGCAGCTTTTGATTTCTCCTTACAAATACATTTCATGAGCAAGAAAATACTTTCATGCACAAAAGAAAAAAAAAAAAAGCAGGTTCTGACACCAATTAAATGAGGAATAATTATAATTGACAATAAACCACTAATAGACTCTGTAGTCAAGAGATACAGTGGTTGCGCAATACTAATTCAAAAAATATTTCTAAAACCACAAGAGAAAGATGGCAAGTTACCAACATTCATAATTTATTCTTCACAGAAAATGCTGTCTGGGCTCTGTACCTTTGGATTTTAACAATACCTAGGTTTAGTACAATGGAAGATAAGACACAAAAGTAGTGGAAATGTCTTAACTAAAAATGCCTTTTTCCTGGCCATGTAGTCACTTTACTTTCTATCCTGGGTTAATATATAGAGCATGGAACCAACCACACTCACCAGAACAGAAATAGAATAAGTTGATCTTATTCTATCCAATCGTTCTGCCAACCGAGTTTTTAGCTGCAGTAGTCATGGTTTGTTCAAGCTTTTTCTTCAACAGGGATAATTCTGTCCACTTTTCTAGTATTATATGTATGCAATTGTGAAGATGAGCCTAGAGGATGACTGTTGGAAAAAACACATGCTTTACTTGTGATACTGCAATCCTGGGTCTTGAAAAATGAATTGCTACCATAATAAAATTCAGATAGGGGGACAAGGAGTAGGGCAATATGGATTGCTGTCTTCCAAGTTCAGGGGCTTTTGCCTGTGGATTTTAGGCTCTGTGGATCTTAGAGGCAAAAGAAATCACTCATGCCTTAGATGTCCCTTCCCTGAGGAATGTACTTATGAATCTTAACATGCCTTCAGGCCCAGAATCCTTTATCCATAAGCTTTACAAATTATGCAAAAAGGACATTGCCTCATCAAGGCTTCTCTAGCCAAGATATGTTAGTATATACAGCTGTATAATGGATATCAAATTTGCTTCCCACTATGTTCTACCCACAATCACAGCTGAACTGAGTGAGGACAGGAATTGAAGTGTTTTCCAATATTCCAGGCTCTGGGATGATGTTTTAACATGATACAGGCACTGACCCACAGTCCAGTATGTGCTATATATACTGAAATCACTGGTAATAATTCTGTTGTTACTTGAGTTTCCTCTGATGGTTTCATATGAAGTGATTAGATTGAATTCTTCTTAATAACAGCATTGGAAAAAAAATTAATACAAAACCCATTTTTAAATAATAGCAATCTGGGAAGAAACTGACAGGGAGAAGCAGAGGCTGATCATCTTTCCAACAGGCTCTTTCCCTGGAAAGATAGTAAAAATCCTGATAGCTCTGTCCTGTGAGGATGGCATATTGTATATTTGAGAAGATGCTTTTTATCTCACAGAAACAGAAAAATTATCATATGACAGAGCAGTTACCATAGCAATTCCATATTTTCTGTCAAACAGCAAAATGCAGAAAACTCATGTGAAACTCAGGCAGGGTTTCTACTACCATGGGTTGACTAGCATTTCTGTCACCCACCATTGCAAAATCTCCTTTTCAATATTTCATGCAGTGCACAGAATAGACACAATGCATGAGAGGGAGCTGGCACAGTCAGGCAAGGAGGAGACTGGAAGGTAAAAAAATTAATAAGTATGTAGAATTTATATAGAAATGACATTGACTAACGCATTTAGCTTGTTCTCAGAACAAGAAAAAAAAAAGAAAAAAACAAAATAAAACCCTAAGAGCACAAAGAGAGGAAAGACATATTAATTATTATTATCATTGCTGACAAGTATGCCAAAGCTCTGCATACAAAGCACTTTCACCAGTCAATGGGAGGTTTTCCCAAATAGGATCTGGGATTCAATCACATGTGCTTAAAGAGGTGGGACAAGCTTCCTTGGGAAACAGAGGCTCTTACAGGAGCTCAACATCTGCCAAGTTCATTCTTGTAACAGCCAGACCACCATCCCATATTTACTGTCTTCCACAGAGTCCTTGTCCAGGTATCAGTATTCCATGTGGTCTGTGCTTCTCTGCAGCGAATGTGAGCTCTGACATCACTCTGTCTGACACCACAGAGCTGTCTTCATGGGCAGGCCAGAGCAGCACCAGGAGGATGGGGCTGCAGTCACCAACATCAGCCAAACTCTCAAGACAGCTACATGACTACTACTACTACCTTTTACTGTTTCAGCCTTCCCCTACAAAATAACTGCCACTGCTTCCCATCAACATACAAGAGCTGACTGGTATGCCTTCTCAAGAAATGGAGTTGTGGTTTTGAGCCTTCTCAGAACTTAAGAATTGGAAACCTTTGGTTTTCCTGTGCAGGTGCCATGGAAATGTTCTTGATCTCACACACACAGCAGTCTGCTAGCTGAGGAAAACCTCCCAGGGGAGCCAGAGGCAGCTGCTAACCTGTGCCTTGTCAGCCTCACCTCCTGCTCTGGAGAGGCTACACTAGCACGAGACTATGCCTGGGGATCCAGTCCTGTGAGGACACAGTCAGTACTGAGCCAGACCTGAACAAACACAGCAAAATGGGCCCTCAAGAAAACAGTAATTTTTCCTTCCTCCACCCTCTGTTCCCTAAAAGTTCCTGCAGCAAATGTCCTGATCTGATGTGCTATGGGGGCAATGCTAGTACAATGCCCAGGTGCTGTCCTATGAAAATTTCTAAATTTCCAATTTATTGGAAATAAAATTTCCATTTTTTTGGAAAATTTTCCAAATTTTTGGAAGTTTTGAAATTATTTCCAAATACTCTGTGTTGCCCCCAAAAAGCCCACACTAATCAAAAGCAATTTAAACAAATTGTCTTTCTCCTCTTTAAAGGAGCAAAAACTCAAAATCTTTGGCATTTTATGCTAAGCTTGATCTTTTATATCTTCCCAGATTTTTCTCGGTCTCTTAGCTCCTAAATAATTTTCTGCAGCAATGTCAGCATTTTGGATACCAGCTGGTTGATAAGAGGGGAACATGTTGAGTTAGAAGAAGGGATGCTCAGTGCCAGGCATGAGCCATAAAGTTTTCTAGCAACTGCCAGGCACAGGGAGCTGACAGGGACCACTGGTCAACCTGACCCCCATTGTGTAGGTGATGCTGTGCCTCCTTTCTCCTGAAATCTCCCTGGCACCACCTTACTCTTCAGCAAGTAGCTGTTTCTTCTGAGCTCATCAAATCTATTTTATAGTCATGGGTGTGTTCTGGTTTGCCCACGGTGCTGAAGCTCTCTAAAGCCCTTGTTGTGTGTCAGGAGAAGCTGCTCATTGCTGCCCACATCCAAGTCTGCTCCTCTGTGACTAAAACTGCCAAATCCCTTGCTCAGGGATGGAGTCCAGACACAGTCCTGGACTGAAGTGCAGGATAGCTCTCTGCACTGCAGTGGAAGCCCCATCCCTTGACCTCCACTGTGACAGGGGGATACCTGTTATCTGTGGTTTGTAACCACAGTGAAAGAGGCGAGCATCAGGCAATTACCCCCTCAGTTATAGGAGGGTGAATCCAGTGGCTCAGTTCACCAAAAACTTTGCTCTGTGACAACAGCTAGAGTCACATCTTTAAGAGCCAATGACAAACATAAAATGGGATAATTCTTCCCATAGCTGCCTGCAGGATTCTTACTAAGGACACTACAAAGAGAAGATTTTGTAAAAAAAAAAAAAATTATAACAACTTGCCCCAAAAATTGATAGATTTGTCACCTAGGTCTGTGGAGACATATGCACCTTTAAAGGCTGAATGCTCTTCCTTTTGATTTACACTGAGAATGAGAAGCAGAAAGTGCAGTGCAGCATTTAACAGCAGAAGTGCTAGGCTCCATTTGGAGAGGACTTTCAAAAGAAGCAAGTGAATGGAAAAACTTCTTATTTTGCTATCAAGCAGCTCCCTAAAGTGATAGAGGAAAGACCATTTCAATTATAGCTTCACCAAAATACAACAAAAATTCATTCAGATCTAGGTTTTTCATCTCCTATGTCTTGCTTTCTCCTGTCTATGCTATATCACTTCAGGGCTTAATTTTATTCTCACCAGTCAACGTGACTGGACTACTCCCGAGTATCAAAAAGCTTATAACCCTGGCAAACCCAAAAACCTGTTATTTTTGATAGAGCACTCTACAAGACTATCCTCCTTTCATAATCATTTACTGTCAGATTCAAGACTCTATTTCTTGTTACAAGATTAAAAAATATGATCCATATGATTTCTTTTACTGTATGGTTTCATCCACAATGTACACATGGTTGTCTAATTGTGACCTGTCAGACAAAATTATTTTCTGGTCACTTGGCACAGCCCAAATTCTGGACATCTATTCCCCCTGTACTTAATGAGATATTTCAAATGCTGGATTCCTTGTTTAATTTTTGGCAGAACACTACAGATGGAGATAAGAGATTGGTTTCAAGGAAAGTTTTCAAGCCCTGAGAGTGTAATTTCCAGGTACATCCACAGCTAAAGTCAACAGCTAACCTCAGCTCTTGAATTTTGGTGAGCAAAAAAGCCTTTGTGGAGAGGTGCAGGCTTGGTCTCCAAGCTATATTAAGGAAAACTACCCAAAGACAATTTCAGTTGCTGACTAAAAGAATGGCACAGTCCTGAAATAGAAAGGTGTTCATTGCCTAGCTATTATACACATAACCTATTCACTTAGCTAGTAACAGATTATTTTTTTAGACATGCATAAATATCACATGCATTTTTAATGACCTAGACATTATTATTCACTAATTGTACTTCAGACTGACCATAAAAGATTTTGCCCCCTTGTGATGCAATCTGTTTCCTTCCTTTTCGTTTTGAGATTCAGTTCACATTTTATAACCCACAAGCAAGATCAAATACCAAATTCTCTTAATACTCCATTAGCTTTGTGAACTCTTCTACATGTATCAGAACAGTTACACTGGATTATGGAATAGGCAAACATGATCATTTACAAATAAAACATCATTAGTTGCAACCATGAATTAATAATGGTAACCCTAGACTCTTTTACCTTCACTGCCACCAAGATCTTGCCCTGCTCAGGACACAGGTTATAGCATTCTGCCAGAAAGACTTTCCCAAAGGCTCCTTCTCCCAGCTCTCTTTTAAGAACGATATTGTGGCGCTTGATGTGATGCACAACTGTGGAAAGAAGACAAAATAGAGGTCAGAAGGAAGCTGCAAGTCCAGGATGAGTTGGAGCCCACACTTACAGCCACTTGGAGATAGGATTGCCTGTAAAGTAGGGAAGGAAGGAATCAAAGAGCCCACAGGCCATTTTTTACCACTTTCTGCAAAAAGACTGAGTTTGTGCATGTGTATTTGGAGGGTAGTGCATTTTCTGGGTAAGAAGACATAATGCTACTTGCTACAATGCTACTTTTTAAAAAACATTAAGACAGTGAATCAGAAAACAAACCAAGCCTTTCTCACACCTTTTCTACTTTTCTACCTTTAATAGCAGAACTCTCCTGTCCTAATCCTAGAAGTTTTAAAATATACCTAAACTAAGAAAAGCAAATGTGTCCTCTTTCAACTTAATGCACCTTAACACTCTGGTTTACTTACCACTTGTAAGTAAACCACCACTTTCCCACATTGTGCTACACTACAGTTACAATAAGATAAGAAATTTTGGTCTCAGAAACATGATTTACAGTATTGATCTGAAGTAAAAGAAACAAAAGATGGACGATGGCTTTAGTCCACGTAGTGGACAGAAGCTTAGTTCAGCTGCTGCCCAGAGTCAATTGATTCAAACACTGAAGCCCATGAATATCTTTTGACTTATTTTACATTCTCCTTTTAGCAAAAACTTCCATTAAAATCTTTAATATTTAAAACACTGTACTAAATTTTGTAGACTACATTATCAATTTACAATGTTCAAGCTAAATAAAGCAGTTCTAAGGGCAGCGTAGCTGCCAATAGGGTGGACAGCTTGTGTTCCTGAAACTGTAAAATTCAGACAGCATTACGGATGATTTTAACCTCAGTGCATTCAGCCATCTTTGCAAACACTGAAATTCAACCCCGCCTGGAAGAAGCCCATTTGCAACCTAAATTCTAAACTGCTAAATAGCAGTGCAAAAGCATCAGGCTGACTTCTACAAGGGTGAAAATCTCACCTTGGGTGCTCAACTGCAGGGACCAGTCCTGAACCCTGACAATAATTTAGGGTGTAACTGGATGCAGACCAACACCTGTCTCCATACTTGGTCAGGAGGAGTGCTGATGGTAACATCTGTTGGGAGAAATGACACAGCCTGTCCCTATTCCTGTCACCAGTATTTGGAGAAAAGGACTGTAGTCTCCAAGAGAAGAAAATGTGTGTCCCACACCCTAAGCCTAAAGCAACCAAAGCTGAGCACACTCCATGTAAATACCCTTCATATCCACATGTGTGGACATGAGGGAAACCTGTTGCTGAGCAGGCTCAGAGAATGAGCAATCCGCCGTCATGAGGTGGGCAGCCCTCCCGAGGAACAGATCTCCACCAGATCCAGCTGGCACCTGCTAGAAGACCCTTGGCCAGTGTCCAGGTAGGACTCTGTACCTTGTACAGTGGGGAAGGCTGTATTCTCCCCATAGCTCACCAGGCTCACCAGGCTTTGCTGCTTCCCCACAGCTGGTGGCTACATGGGGGGATATTCACAGCCTCCTTTTCCAGTGTCAAGTCTTCCAGGAGAGGCTGCATGTCCCATTAGGTACACATGAAATGAGACTGCACAGTGCCTACATTTTTTACTCTTGTCACACACTAGTCTAGCATAAAATTAAGTTTTGTCATGGTGATGCTTTATTTGGCCAGCTACCTTAGCAGGTCCCCTACAGTCAGGATGAAGTTGCTTTTTAATTTTTGTTTCCTTCTCAGCACTGGCTCTGCAAGAAAGGCTCAAAATGCAGTCAGCACAAGATAGGCCTGAACCAAAACACACCTTTTAACACAAGTTAACCAGCATCCCTGGCCTTTGCTAATACTGGCCATCAGGTAGACCAGCAGAGCTGAAGGACTGCTGCCCTGGCACATCACCTGAGTTCCAGAGTGTAGCACATCTCATCCTCTGAGCTTTAAAAATGCTTGATAACAAATGAGTGCAAGCCCCTATCCCCTAAAAAATTTGTCATCTCCTGTCTCTTGGGGAATTCTCTTTCCCTCTGCTTTACTAGCCAGAAGGATGCCTCTCTTCCTTTCCCACAGGAAAGAAAGCATTTTTTTCTGCCTGCAGCTGCCAAAAACTTGGTGATGAAGACAGTTTGAATTTTGTGTGGATCCTCTCCATTTTGAGCCCATTATACTGCTAATGTTGGGCCAAACAGTACAAAGGAGTTTTTTTGTGAAACTCCTGGAGGACTTTACAAACAATAGAGTAAAAATAAATAAGAAGCATATTCAATACTTCTCTGTAGTACACTTACAGCTGCTGTTAAACACTCGTATATAAACCAAGCATTTGAATAAACAATCCATCCCATAAGCCAAGCTGTGAAAGCTGAAACACTGCAAGGCACAGAAGAGGTCTGTACAGAATGTATTTACAACCTGTTATGCTCTATCCATTCCTGTTACCTTTTTGAGCTGCGTGGAGTTACTAAACAAATAAAAAATGTCAATAAGTATGACTAAATGGGCAGAGATTAAATATAATAACAATGTAAGTAAATCAAACACAAATGATGTGAAGGATATATGAGCTCAGGAAAAAATCTGTTTAGCACACTCAGGGTCCCAGCCATAAAGACACTGTCTTCAGTGGGAGGATACTTGAGCAGGAGATACCCTGGAAAATTCAGGTCAAAATCTGCTTTCAGTTACTATCAGGATAAAGCAAATTACCTCTGCTAAAGTAGAAGAGATTATCCTGGATTTACACTGAAGAAACAAAGCAGAATTTGGCCAAAGAGGTGACATAAACTAAGAAGTTGTCTCATAACACTGTCTCACAAGAAAAAGTACCCAAAGAGTTAAGTGATAGCTATGTATTTTCTTCCTTTTGATGCTAAATAGCAAATGCATTTGACCTTCCATATGTACTTTTAAGATCATATAATCTCTGGTTTTAAATCTTAACTGATTATTGTAAAAATATATGTTCCATTGAGCTAAAAGCAACATTGAGTTAAAACACTTCAGACTGAAATGAAATATGAAACAAGACAAAACAAATTAAAGAAGGGTAAATGCTGTGAAGAAGCTATGTTAAAATAATACCCACACAGTCATACACACAGCAATACCCTTAAAAAGCAGGGGCCTCCCATAGATGACTTCAGGGAACAGAGGGCAACAAGGGGTACAACTGCAAAGTCTCTCTTCTCATCTCATGGTCTCAGAAGCATCTCACCTGGACCTTTAGGTATTTCACTCATTAGCAGAAAGTATGTCACACTGGAAATTATGCAATACATATTTCCAGGTATAAGAGACTGCACTCTCCTGGTAACCTACCTTTGATGGTGAGGTTGAACAGAGAGGGTCACACCACATTCTGGAATTGGTTCCAGCAGAGCAGGCAATTCAGCATCAGCTCATCACATTGAATTCCCTGAGCTGGACACAAATTAATCCAGCCAGGGACAGCAAGATGCACAGCAGTATAAATTACTAACATTTTTTTGCCCATATTTAAAAATGAAATGGGACAGAGTGAAAGTGTTTCCCCTCGGTCACAAACAATAGGTCTTAACATTTTACCATCTCATGTGACCATTACAACATCTAAGTTGACCTTCTAAACTATATGGAGCATAATATTGAGCTAAATGGCTTGTATGTGGCAGAAGACTGTCTACAGAAAGAGACTGTGCCAGTCTTTATTTGAAAGTCTGAACTATTCACTTGCTTTCATGTGTAATCATTTCATTGCTAGTAAAAATGCACGCCTTTTTCTTTGTTTCTTAATCATTAATTTGTCTGGCTTGCATCTCCCTCCCTTATTTTTTAGGGGACTTTTTCTGATACTTCTAGCAGCCTTTTCAGGTTTGGTATTAAATACATGTAATCAACACCCTTTTTGCTCTTCTTGGTGAGGCAAAGAGACAGAAGCTCCTCATCCCAGGAAAGCATTTTCTCCAGTTCACCAGTCATTGTCTTGACTTTTCTCTAGAAAATTTTTAAGCATCCTTTTAAAAGAAGTTGTTTCCAATTGATTTTTCCCAACTGGAAGACACTCTCCACAAGGTTATGATAAAAACATAAAATCAGCTCCTTATATCTCTTTGCATCCATAGATTACGCTAGTCCTTTCAAGGCTGGATTTCCTAAGGAGCACAAAAATGAAACACTTATGTGGTATGCATGTGAGTGTCCTGTCTTGAAGATCTCACCCAATTACAATGTCACAAATGTTTTAGGTTTCAAATGTGCTCCCACCTACCTCATGACAAGAGCAAGGAGATTTATGGAGAGACTGAAACATGGACTAACTGATGGACAGTAAACAGACAAAAGCTGACAGGCATCACTGCCTCACAAAGCTACCAACGCTGTGAGATCTTTTTGTGGTGCATGTCCACTTAAATCATCTGCTGAATCTGCTTCTGTTCAAAATTTTGCTAGTGGTACACATGTGGGACAGTCCTGATGAAATTTGTTGTGCCAGGACTCTGAGAAGAGAATGAGGACCTACAAGATGCCAATAAATCAGGCAAGGTGATATTATAAACATACTCATAGCTGCATAAGTAAAAGGCAGTCATAGAAAAGACTCAGTTTGTGATGTGACACAAGGTCCCACATAAGGACATTTTGCAAATTTCTTAATTTCTTTTCCCACTATTTCTATCAAAATTGTGGACTGAACTATTCCTAAAACCTTGCTAGTAAAAAAAAACCCAGACGTAAATGGCAAGTAATTGTTTAAATAGTGTGTGAAATTTGTACAGTATTTGCCACTCACAAAAAAGAAGCTTCTGCTGGAATCCTATAGCAGAAGGATACAAATTCCCTACAAGCAGCATGCATCAAGTCTAGACTGACAGCCATCAGATTATGCAATAGCACCATGTGTGCAGGTTCTGCAAGCTATTGCCAGAATAGAAACTTTGGCTTATTGCATTATCTACTCTCTAACATGGCAATAAAAGCCAACAACAATGCGTCTTTCTTTCTGTTTTTTACCCTTTAGATCTGTCAGCCTTGCATGGATGCAGAAATAGGTCAGCTAAGTTGTATCTTTCTGATTATTTGATGCATTTAACCCATACAACATTAATTACCTATTATTCTATATAATTTTTTGTGTAGTTCTAGTGTTGTTTAATTTTTACCATATAGCAACAACATTTGCTCATGTAAATCTCATGCCCAGCTGTTGTAGGTACAAACAAAAAATGTTTTCATGTATAAATACATATATACATTTTTTTAATTATATATAGTAGTCCACAGATGAGAATTACCTCTTCAACAGAAGTAAAATAGACTGACAGAAAATCTTCATATCTCAGGTACTCCGCTCGAAATGAAAGGTACTGGTACTGGCTCTAGAAAAGTGAGTAGGGAGGATTCACAGAGCAACAAGGCTGGCTCTTATCACATTATCTGTGCAAGTCCAGCTTCTGAAGTACTTTGAGCCTTGTTTTGTGTCTTTGAAAAAAAACCACAGTACAATTCAAGAGCTGTAAAACAGTTATCCCTTGGGTGGCCATCAGTGATTTGTCAGGTTTCTCACAGGCATTACATCCTAAATGGACCTTGTGGAAGCGATGACACTTAGGATCTAATGCCAGGTTGAACAGGCAATGATCTTCCTGGAATAACTGGAGGCGTTTATGAAAGGCAAACAAGTGACTGTCACAGGAATGGCATAATTCCCAGGCACTCCCTAATTGTCTGAAGCTACATCTGGTAAATCAAATAAATCTGTGATTGCTGAAGTTTAACCTTTCAGTTGCTTTGTTTACAACCTAAATCCTCACTGGATATATGTTTAAACCCCAGAACTTTTATTTTCCTGGGTTAGAATTAGTCTTCGTTTTATAACACAATGCTGCAGCACCTTGAAAGGTGATCAGCTCTCTCCTACCTGCCTGGAGCAGCAGTGACACCAAAGATCTTGTCCACTGTATACTGTAGCTAGCATGGCTCTTCTCTGTCTGAAACAGAAGAACTGTCTTTTGGGGTTAATATTTGATTCTTGGTGAGCCATTTTACTTCACNTTTTTTTTTTTTTTTTACAGTAATTTATTTGGTTTAGTTGGCCAAGGTCCTCTCAGCTTGGCTACAGATAGCCAAGATGCCATACTTGATTAGATCCTTATACTCAAACACTACTTAAGAATAAATTCCAACAAAAATACTATCATTGTCTTAAATGCATGAGTCTGATCAACTTAATTCACCCTTCATGAAAAAAAAAAATAAAGTTAACCCTTTATCTATTTAGGAACTTGCTTTTGCATGTTAAAACTGAGGTGCACAACACCTTCATGCAACCTAAAACTCATCTTTTAAATGCTAAAACAATTGGGATATATTAGAATAGCTGAAAGCTAAATTTGGCTATTTTCAGAATAAGTAGCACATAATAATCGTCCTGCATTTCTCTTTCTGTGATGCTTCTAGCCTACTAAAAGCTTTTCAGCACAGTATGGTAAATCAGCTTTAAGCAGAAAACTGCACAGGAATTTTGGCAAAGCACTGCCTTTGCAGATATGTATACACTTAATTTATAAGTGCCAATCTCAATATACTTCTTCCAAAAGGTTAGCCATAGAGGCTATTGTGTGCGAGTTGCTGTATAAAACCTGTTAGTATCATGGTGGCAAATTTGATCTGTCTTTCATATGTAACTGGAAACAGTGATCTCAACATGAACACCCTTCCTGTTTAGACCTGGAAATCTTTTCCTTCCACACTATGCTAATTTTTAGGCATCTTCTGTATTACATGAATAGGAGTACTTGGCAAAGGATGGGAGAATACTATGTCACTCATATAATAGATACTTGCAGAGGGGGAAGGGCTAATAAACATACTGTCTTCTAAATACTAACTCTTTTCTATCTCTGTTTTCAGAAATAGACATGGTCTGAAAAGCATCCCAGGGCAGCAGACTGAGAAGTAGGACCTGAAAGAAACTACCTCCAGAGATAAACCATATTCAAGCTTAGAGTAAATGGGTATAAAGGTGAAATTCAATGGAGAGTGCACTGGTTTTGATCTACATTTCTGTGTTTTGCTTTTTCTCTTCTCATTTTAAAAGGAAAAGGAAATAATTTTGCGGCTCTGTGTTGAGGTAATGAGCGATGTAGGGACCCCAGGCAGGTGCAAAGGAGTGGTCTTTATTTTTACTGATGGGTAAGGCTTTATAAAGCCATACCTATTGGAAACAGCTCTACATGAGGGGATACAGAAGGATTTTACTGATGGCCTTTCAAAACGAAATATGAAAAGCAAATTGAGCTTTCAAGCTTGTGAAGGAATAAACCATAAGCTTGGCTCACAGTTGAAATTCTACTCCCTTTTTTAAGTTAAGCACATACTCAATTTTACATTTTGCTGAACTATCTTTCTGAAAGACGGCATAGCATCTGATCAGCCATGTTAGATGGGTAGGTCAGTTCTGTTGCAGCTAACTGAGCATAGAAAGAAAAGGGAATATTGGAGAAAACATCGTAGCAGCATGACAGAACCCAGTTTTGAGCAAATTATTTTCCCTTTTCTTAATTTATTTTTGCCAATTCCTTTTACAGTTCTATCAGGTTGCAACATACTGTGTGGGTTTCTGTGAAGAAACCCGAATTTTATGCATTTTTATCTTATACTTTGCTTTCTTTTAGCCAATCAAAAGAAACCCTTCCCCTAAGCATAAGGCTCAGTCTCTGCCTGCTTCCTTAACTGCTCACAGCTGAGGATTTGCTGCTACATGTTTTTTTGCTCTCATGATTCTCTGGGTACCTCCTTCTTTCCTGGATTTTGCCATGAGTGGTTTTTAAACACAAGGAAAACCTAGGGGTTTAGCCGTTTCTGAGGAGGACCCCCAAATGACACACAAAGACATTGGACACTGCAAACAAACAAAATATAAAATCTTCCTCATCCTGCATTATCTACTGAAAAACAAGCTCATCAGAATGAAGAAAAAACATTACTTGAGTCTTCTTATACACGGCAAGAACGTCAGTTCACCCTCTGTCCTATTGGGGACATAGAAGGGGTTAGCATTGTACTGCCTGATGCCCTATGTGACAGGAGAGAAGACCAAAACTTCATTAAAGGCAAACGAACCTGTTCAAACTTCTATTCCCCTTTACAGACTTGCTGTCCCTTGGCATTTCTGCCTTCTTCCATGGTGAGGCACTTGCTCTGCTTTTGTTTCATTGCCAGACTGGCACAGCTTTTTGTTAGAACATGCCATACACAGACATGCCTATGTCCCCATAGGGCATCTTCCCCTTGGCCCTGCTACTGTTTCAGAATTCCACTGCTTATGATGTAATTGGCAGAACACGTATACAAGGCACACCCAGAAAATTCATCTTTACCACTGGGCTGTGACAGATACCTCTACAGCAGCCACATTTCAGTCAGAAGATAATTACATTGCTCTGCCTTCAAACAAAAAGCCTTGCAAGATTTCACTTTTAGGTCAACAAAATGGATTCACAAAGGGTTTGCAAGACTGAACGTGATGGGGGTTTTCCAGGATCAAAGCCTTAACAATTGTGAAGAAAAGATGACATTTTTTCTGTCTTGTTATAAATGCACTGGGAAAAAAACCTTTCTATGTTTCCACACAGGCATAGCACATGTTTAATTTTTCAAGCTTGAAAAGATCTTATTGCTCATTGAAGATCACACATAATTTCCTCTGCTGACCTGGTTCTCTTCTCCTGCATCCTCCAAAGGACTAATATAATAAAGTGTATATTTGCACAAAACAAATTATTTCTTGTGTAAAGGCCATAAAATTTCTACAGTTTGGGTGATTTATCATTCTTCAGGGTCTGACAACCTTCCCAAATCCTAGGGAAGTATGCAAATTAGACTCTACCATGCTTCTTGCATTGAGCTTTGCATAAGCAAACAGTGGTACTCCTACTTGGACATTACCTGTAAATTACACTAAACCATAGCCCAGCCAGATTGGAGAACACTAAAGGCTTTTTTAAATAGCAGTGAGATGAGTGCCTATTCTAATTGTCCTAACAGAAAACCTAGTCTGCCCCATAAGGAAAGAAAATTATGACTTGTCAGTGGGAACAGGAGGACTTTCTCAGGTCCTTTTTCTAGCAAGAAAAAGGTCACGTTTTCTCTTCTCTCTTGGTTCCACATGTTATTTTCATTTAACATGAAAATTGATACACTTAGCTAACAGATGTAGCTAAGAATATAAGAAATCTCCTTTCGCTCACTTGAGCTCTTATTGCACTGTCTTCCAGCTGAAATTATGTTTCTCTACATTTCAGACAAATAAGGAGGAATTCTACACCTTAGTCAAAAAAATTTGGTGAGGGAGAAAATGTCTCTGTTATATTCAGCTCCTTGCAACTGATCTGCCCAACAGACAGCCCAGGGCCACTTGTCCTTTAGTGGGCCACGGGCAATGGCTTGCCCTGTATGCCCCCATGGCCAGGGACAGCCAGGCACCCATCACTCAGTCAGTCAATAATCACTCTGTCAAACGGAGCTGTGCTTACAGCAGAATCAGAGAGTGTCTTGGCTCCACTGCAGACAGCAAACCCACTGGTCTGTTTGGTCTCAGCAAGGGTTCATTCAGGCTCTGTTTAAGTAAGGCCTTTGCAAATTCTCACTAACACATGTAAATCCCCTCCCACATATCAATAAAATTTTATTTTAGAGAAAGAGAATAAACACAGACACATTGATCAAAAGTTAACTATACAGTATGTCAGGAGCTAATGAAAAACAAAGACGTATACTCCTTTAGGATAACAACAGCTTACCACAGGGTTCAGTGTGATAACAGACTGTCAGAGAGCCCCAGTTCCAACAGTGACAAAACAACCACCACCAAATGGATCTTTTAAAGCTGTGGCCCATTATGAAATTGAGGACAAATGCAGTCTCTGCCAATATGTTTTCACTACCTAAAAGCATCTTGGTTTTGACTTGATAATTATAATGTGCTGAGCCAACCAGCTGTCACTAAGGAACAGGAGTTGCCCAAATGAAGCAAAATGCATAGACGTTTACTGCTGATTTATCACACAGTAATGAACCCAGATACAGCCTTTTGAAGCATGGAACTGAAAGACAGAAAGAGAGAAAGAAAAAAAAAAGAAGAGGAAAGGGAGAAAGGAAGAGCTTTGAACATTTTGTTCCAGTCAGTTTCCATGAATGAGGAAAACACCAGGCGTGATTCAATCAAAGGATGCCCTCCCACAGTCATGCTGTTGCTGGAGAAGTGGCCACTGTGCAGATACCCGAGACACACATTTCCCAAAGCACACAGACCGAGTCTTTGCTGAAACATGAACTTTCACTGATGGTAGTACACATACATAGCAGGGCAAACAAGAAGAACGGCAGAAACGGCTGAACAAACTTTATTCAGGATCTGACATACAATGTCAGTATAATGAATGTGACCTAAAGAAGATAGTTACACTCATAACAAGGCTGAGTTGGCAGCTTTGCCCAATTAGTATCAGTTCATTTTATGTTGGTAACTAGTATACACATATGATATTCTGTAAAAGCTCAATAAATATCACCATAAATCACAGTCCTTTTTATCCCCTTTTTCATATTTGGAAAGTACTTTCAGTTGCATCTTCTTTTATACTAGTTGTAGACTGAAATTAATACAAATGTAATTCTGCCAGTCTCTGCAAGACACCAGAAATGCATGGACCAGAAAGGGTTTATTTTCACCCAGCATCTATGTGACTACTGCTCTTAAAAAGCAAAACTGTTTTGTTCCAAGTACTGTACACTGTGATATTTACAGCAACTTTAGTCTGAACAGAACTAAGGCAAAATGTAGGGGTTTTCTCCCCTTCCTCCTGAAGTTCAAATTCACTCCCAGAGCAACAACCACCAGTTTGCCTATCTATTCACCTACTTGGGAAATATTTTAAGCAGCAGTAACCAATACAAACAGCTGCTATGTTTATTGCACTGTAAAGGCAGAGTACCCCACATGCTTAACAGTAAAGGAAATAGTAAAAATTACCATGATTTTTACTGTTACCAGTAAAAATGCTGAGTTCTTGTGTTAAGCTGCTTGAACTGGCAGCTGCAGCCAAGGAAATGGGTGCTGTCCCTTGATATTCTGCAGCCTGCACTTAGCTAAAACACTGAGGTTGTCACACCAAAGTGTCACCAGGGTAGCCTAACAGGCCACTCCACGGGCAGTTTTTGTTGACCGCTGCCTCCTGCAAGACCACCACCTGCAGGAGGGCAAGCACTGACCTGCTTTTAGGAGGGACATGACTGAAGTCTGTTGTCAAACTGGAGGGATACTTCACCTTTGGTAGTCTAATGTCCACGAAATGGCCCTCGGGCAATTTCCAGGGTCCTGTGTTTCTAGCCTGTCCTCCAGAATTTTAATGAGGAGGAAGGGTAAGAAGCTAACATAATTATTTATAAACCAATGTCAAGATTTGTTGGGTAGTTTTTTCCAGCATTTTCCCATGTACAACTCAAAACTAACTTATAGATTAGTGCATTGCTTTCAGCATTGCTGGTCATATTTATTCTTCCCGTCTTGTAACATTTTCTTCAGTAAGAGAATGGTAATTCAGCCATATGTTCCAAGAATATAACAGGCTCTAACTGCAAAAATAACTATTACTGATTTCTATTTTTCCTTACAGAGAAACTACAGAGAGACAACATTGTTTGCTTAAGACTAAACACACACACATACACACACACACATTAAAAGGTATATGTCACAAGGATTTTGGCAAACAACTCTTAGGCTTCTGCTGAGTGAATCCCTATATGACTGTTTTCCCCATCTTGAAAAGACAGCCAATGCATGCCTATCTGTTTCATAACAGTAGTGGGGATTTAAAACAAATAGTTATTTTCTACTTGAATAGTGTCACAAAGCTATAAAGCGTAAGTTATGTATTCATCAAGATTCTTATTTGGTCTATTTTGAAAACAATGGCACAAACTCCTCACTGCCATCACTTTCATAAGTCCAAAATCCTGACTGGGAACTCTTCAGATATGAGTTTGGCTGCGATAAGTACTTACTTTTAATTTTACCAATTCTAGCCTCCTTAAAGTGTATTATAATGCACTCAATAATAAAATAAATTGGCAAGAATACACTCAGAAAAAATATTTTAAAAGAACATTATCTCTCTTGCATTGCATTCAGAATTATCTTGCATTCCATGAAAGTAATTCTCAGTCACAAACTGTGAACTGGGAAAACAAGTGGAGTTCTTCCAGATTAACTGTCACAAAGAAAACTGCTGAAGAAAGCAATTAGGAAACCCACACCATCCCATAATTTAAGACATAATAAAATAAAAAAAAAAAAAAAAAAGAAAAAAAGAAAAAAGACTTGCCATGAACAAAGGAAAATGTGAGGTCTGCTGCTAGCTGTGCCCTATTTGTTTGCTTATTTCACTCTTTATGCTGTTAGTTTACAGTATTTTACATACTATCTTCCATAAAAATAAACAGGTCCTTGCAGATTACCATGCCACTTCAAAACTGCCTGCAGTAGCTCTCTACCTTCATAGATGTAAAACATAAAGATTTCTGAACTGGGGCTACTGGTATCATTTGCCTTCATATTGTGCCAAGTAGGCTTTTGAAATGTCAGTCGTTGTGGAAACTGGGGAAAATGGTAAATCACATCCTGCTGAGGGCTATTCCAGCTAAGCATTGTAACATCATAATTAAGAAAAGTCTTCTCTCAATACTATTTTAAAATGTATTTTCCTCCATAATTTACCAAATTGAAAGCTAAGACAGCAGCTATAAGCAAGCAGTTTGAAAAATCTTTGTTATCCTTGCTACTGTCCAAAGAGAACTGTGCTTTCACATACAGACCTTGCTGGAAGACCTAGTTAGCCCAGCTATGACAAATCCTGCTCCAGCATTTTTAGTTCAACTCCAGTTCAAGTCCAGTTCTGCAGGACTCTGACATAACTTTCCCAAATCAGTGACAGACTTGTCACTGACACTGAGGGGAACCTGAAACAAAGTCTCACAGAAACAAAGGATGTCTTACGACAGAAATGGAACAGGTTGTGAATCTGAATGAGAAGACTACACACATAGAAAATGTGCTACATGCTGCAGTCCTCCACTCACTAATTAATATCTGCAGATATACAGGAGAGGAGGATGATCCACATGGTGGAGTTTATTGAGAAGGAACACAGGGGAGAGATAAAATATGGGCAGAACACAGCATGAATTCTAAAAAAATAGAAAGAAAAGGAAAATGACTAAACTGCTCCAGTTCAAAAGAAAGGGGGTCTCCAGACCTCAGGTGATTAGTAGTGCTAGACTGATATCCCCCTTTTTCTCGCTTAAGCATTTTAGGTCCTGTTAATTCAGTGTTATAGCTGCTCAGGAAGATAAATTTCTGTCCTGCAAAGAATTCTCTTAAAGATTTTATGCAACATTTCACATAAATACTATGCCTAGTACAGAAAGGATTTGTCCATATCCAAACTAACACAAGCCACTTATTTCTGCACAGTAATTTTTTTTTTTTCTGTTACACTAGACAATCACATTTGGGATATGCTTAGGAAAAAAGACAGCAATTTTTGCTAGCTTTTATATCACTACTTCTTAATGACTCAACATTATTTTAATGCCACATATTTCACAGCTACCAGCCTGCTGGAAATATTTCTGCATCCTATTTTGTTAGTTGTCCTACAATTTCAGAAGCTCATGATCTCTTATGGAAGTTTGCTGATGTAGTTCCCTCTCCCTTCCCAGCTGTAGCATGACAATGCATGCCAAAGCATAAGCTCTGGCACGGACTTTGGAGATGGATGTGGAAAGGTTACATAATTTTGCAATAAATTCATTATAATCAAGCAGCACCAGTTAAAGCAATCATTCTCCTGGCCAAAAAAAAAAAGTGAGGAAAAGTAAAACAAAAGACTCAAATCTTCACTTTTCTGATGTCCTGTTGCATCAAAGCACAGGTTGCAACAAGCTGAGAAAGTGTAATGTGCTTCAACGTCTTTTTCAGTTGCTATGGTACAGTTTCTTATGGAAAATTCCTTGTTCTGCGTGATGTTTTTCCTGCCTCATTTGGGATGGCAGAACCGTTCCTTGTGTCAACTGAGAAACCGGGCTGTCAGTTTCCACCTATTGGTGAGAAAGAAACTCATCAGCAGCAGAACTCAATGGAAAATTCCTTGGTTAGAAGTTTCTGCGCTGGAGGCCAACATGACAGTGAGGAGCAAGAATGGACAGGTCAGGGGATGAGGGTGCCACACAGGAGATCTGGCTTCCACCTCAGGGTCAGACACAGATTTCCTGTGTAATCTGGGGCAAAGGATTCAATCACTAGGACTCCCCACTCATACAGGCAGGACAACCAAGCATCCTTTTCCTGTTCTTCATGCTGTGTGTGAAGCCCCAGGTCTGTAACCTGCCCACTGGGCAACCAGGTAGCTCCAGGTTACAGGAGTGGGGCCATAGCCCAAAAGCTCTTCAGGCAAAGGTCCCCAGTGCTTTGCACAGTGAGGTCTTATTTGGACCATGGAGCTCTAAAGTAATGCATGGAAATAATACTAAGTGGTTTCATTATTCTCTGTTTTTAGGGAAAAATATCAACATAGACAAGGAGGGAAAACTCCAGCTTTACCATATAGCCAAATAGGAAAAACATGGGGCTTTTTGGAGGTGATCTGCAATCTATTTTCTGCATAGATAATACTGAAAATTGTCAGAAACAAAGTATAAAAATGGCATTATAGCATCACACTAGTGATACAAAGCAATCAGGGATCAGGCCTTTTCACTAGAGGAATTTTTTCTATTGACTGGTTGGAAGAAATCCGATTTTAATGCGGCATGTTTCCTGCTGGAGTGTTTGCCCTTCCAATCAAAAAAATAATTAGATTCCACCACTTTCTATTCATGACAAAAACAAAGCATGGTTAAAAAGAAAAGCTTAAAAAAATTGTAAATATTTTAGTGCTATTGGATACCTGCGGTACTTCAGAATGCCAAAATTTCCATGGACTCCCTATGGTGGTGAGAAGAGCTTTTGACCTCTCTGACAAAATGTGTTTTGAAAATAATAAATGCATAAGTCTTTGAAAAGAGACTCCTTTAGTAATGTCTGTCATGAGAATGAAGAACATTCAAAATAAGACAGTGCAAGTGCATTCCACAGGACAAATTTTCTGGTGGTGCCAATATTTAAAGCTCCATTGACTTCAGTGGAGTTTCACCATTTAATCTAAAAAGGTTTAGACTTGTTGGATATCACTTGCAGTAACATACAACTTTTTGTCTTTTAGGGTCCCTTACCAGATAATTTCAACAAGAAAATTAATGGAAACAGGGATAGCAATGAAAGAAAATATACTAATATTAATTAAATATGAGTTAAGACATTCAAAATTTTGATTCCCATAGCATTAAATCCATCATAAAGCTAGTAAAAAAATTTCACTGAAAAATATTAATGATGTAAAATAAAGTTTTGCATATTTGGCAGCAGAAAAATACTGATTTTCAGCTACCTTTTTGCTTTCTAAAAGAAAAAATCAAATTTAGCATTCTAAAGTGGGAAAATCCTTCCCCTCCCCCAGACAAGCACACACAAAAACACTCTTACCCCTATTTTTGAAATATTTTCACAAATAGAAATATTTCCCAAAAGAAAAATAATTTTAAAATACCAACTTGTTTAAATTTTGTTGAAGATTTTTTTCTATTTCAACAGTTCAAGTTGAAACTTGAGACAAAATTGAACCAAGTACCCTCTGCTTTCTCTTATATTTTAAATCAGCAAATAATCTTGAAATGCTGAAATCTCCCATGGGAGGAAAATTCTGTTTTTGAACAGCTTTACTTCTGTGCATTTAAAATCTCAGCTACTACCATGGAACTCTGACAGGGAAGGACTTGCACTGAAGACAGAATAATTCAGTAAAGGCTGTATTATTCTGGCTGTACAAGGTGGTTGGTAAAGGCTGCAGGATCTTCCTCTCTTGCTTTGAATTATGATGGAGGAACCACTCTTTTCAAGAGCTGCTGCCAGATGAAGAACTGGTTGCCAGTCTCACACAGAAGCCCATGAAGAATCGCTGCACACCAACACATTGCTCCACTGATTATTTTCCTCATTCTACAAACTTTACATTCTGATTTGAATTCTGTGACTTAAAAGCAATTGCTCGAAAATCTCTCCCAGGCTGAACAAAATGATAAAAATGAAATGCATTTTAATTCCTATGTTACTGCAAAGACTTGTCCATGTACTAGTCCTTTGGAATAGCAAAAGTTTTGCATGCAACAGTATTTTTGTGTTAGAACTCAGCATTTGGATTATGATGGGCCACCTCATCTTCAGTAAGGATGGTGCTATTGTATCAACATTCCTAGTAAAAGAAATTCTGAATGATAGTTCCTCAGCTTTTCAGCAGATAGTGTAAATTAGGATTCTCAGACCCTTTGATAATCACAAGCACTGCTGTTACATTTCCCTTCTCTCTAATAATCTTCCTCCTTATATCTCCAGCAGCACAAGCAGAGCCTGGAACTGGACACGGGTGGCACAAATTAATCCAGAAATAGAGTGACCTAGAAGAAGTTTTTCTTGTTCGTCTCATATTCTATTGACCCTTTCATATTCCCCAAAGATCTGAGACATTTTATAATTATGACCATAACGCAATTCCATCAGGGATTCAAGACTTCCCCACTGAACATCTAGAGAAGCAATAAACATCAGTTTAAAAGGTATAAACCCAAATTAACAAACAATTAAAAGCCACAATTACAAGGCCCTGCCACACCAATCTCAAGTCCTCTTCACTAAGACTGCAGAGCAGTGTGGGTAAAATTCTCTTCTTAACCCAGCCTCGTCAGCTGTTGGGATGAAAATAGCAAAATTGGAAAACTTAATGAACACACTAGCCTGGTAAAAGGCAATTAGAAAATCCTTAATCAAACACTGTGTACTTAACGAGTCAGGTAATGTAACAAGGATTGCTTGCCTAAATCCTTTTGCTCTCTTAAGCCTAATCCTGGAACTATGGAGAACGAGGTAAGTAATGACTGTGATTGTGTTGTTTGGAGAAGCACAGCTGCAAAACTTTGGCTTCATCAGAGTAAACTGACAGCAGGCCTATCCTTTGTCTTGCTTATCTTCGATTTCCATTTCTCTCCCCCGTTCTCTCCTTCCTTCTCTTTGCTTGGGAGCAAGAGATCTGTACACTTTGCTGTCTCTGAGAGTGCCACTTCCTATCTGAGCTTTCTTTGGTTATTGCTTGGGTGCAAGTCACAGGATTCTGTATTTTCCTTTCCCTATTGTCTGAGCATGATTTATTTCTGCTGCATCCTTGTGACGCTGGCTCAGTTTTGTCCAGTTTAATTAGTTTTCTCAGTAATTGTTTCTTGCAGTTTATATTTATGACACCAGGATCAACCTTAGTGTGCTTGCTGGCTTAAACAGCACTTAAAGCTAAGATTCTTCCCTCCACGTTTGCAACATGGGCATTATTCCCTGGGGCAAAGCCTAAGGATACATATCGTGTTCTGCCCATAAGGAGCAGCTGCCTGTTAAAGGTAATAAGCAAAATTTTATATGGTATAAAATATAAGAATATACTTTTTTTTTTTAATTCATGTATAGGGTTCATTTCATAAGTCTTTATGTTATTTTTTGCTGATGCTTTGCTCTACCACCTTTCACTGGGTTCAAGAGGAAGGGAGAAGAAACTACTGTGTTCCATGAATCAAACTGTTAACCTTCTGTAGATCAGACTAACTGGTCAAATGTGTGATTTTTCTTACAGTCATCCTACAGCTTGCACAACTTAACAACACACATAAAGAATCGCAATAATTCAAGTGTCTCAGAATGCAGAAATGCTTAGCTTGCACAGTATTAAATGGCTCATTAATTTACTCTTAAGCAACAATCCAAAAGCTAATTCCAAATACAAAGAACAATAGTAGCTGGGTTTGGTTTGAATATATTCAAATAGGCTTTGATCTATGGCTGCCTTAGACTGACTGCCCAGAGAGCTAATATGCCATGCAAAACTCTAAGTCCAGCTCAGCTCTGACACAGCCTCTCAAAATTTAAATCAGAAAGCAGAGTAAGGAATAATGGGTAGCTTGTGACCACGGAGGGTTTATATTTTAGCTTGTGAACCACGGTTTCCTTTCTTTAATACAAGAGTGTCAAGATTCAGGAAAGAGTTAAACTCAGAATTGCTGTCTTTACTGAGACTGCATTTACATTTAAATAATTGTTCTTCTTTCTTAAAAATGAAAACTCATCTCTTGAGATGCTTTAGCTAATGAACAATGTGGATTTTAACATGCATGACTGTATATAGTATACCCATAGAGAAAACACCACAGAAAGTATAACAGTGTTTCTTAAAAGCATTTGCAGACATTGAGATGGGATGTATGACTGGTTTGATGAGGCCAAGAGCTCACTGTGGGTGGGCACAGTTCTTTTTATATGATGAAAAATAACAACGGCATTCAGAGGCAGGAACTTCATCCCAAGAGTAGATATACACAAAAAAAAAAAAAAAAAAAAAAAAAAAAAAANAAGACAAAACAAAGAAAACCAAACCCTGAACCAACATATTCTAGCAAAGTTGAGATGGCAAAGATGTCTTCTGCAGGAGAAGTGAACACCTGTGTATTTTGTTCTGTCTTGAAGACACTCTATTTTGCAGTCAAAAAAAGAAACCTAACGGTCCAAAATAAATCTCTTACCAGGTTGTTTAATGTTGTCATTTACCACAGCCCTGTTTCAGATGTTGAAGCCAATCTCAAAGCACACAAAGATCAATAGGCAGGAAAGACTCATGTTGGTTAAAATGGGAAATCAATTCTGGGTTGGGCCTCTAGAGGAAAGCTGTCACTGCAAAGTAAAGTTGAATCTTCTTCTCTTCCTCATTCAATCAGAAGCTGGACTTTAAGACCTTGGATATTTTTTCCAATCTTAATGATTCTATGATTTCTGAAAGATATACTTTATTTTACACTGTGTTTATTCTTCAGTATGGTACAATTTCAGGGCTCTCTAAAATGCTGCCATTAAAAAGAGGCAAAAACCTGTAACTTTAAAGTGCAATACAACCTCATGGTAAATGTGGGAAACCATTTCCAGCAAGGAAATGTGCTACATCAGAATGCATAATGCAAAACCCTTTAGCAAGCTGGGAAATAGTCATCTTCCTCTTCAGGTAAAAAAGCTAAGACAAAAAAGGAAATAAGTTCTCCAAAAAGTTCTCTGTGAATACCACATCTTCAGGATGAGAACTGTGATTTACTAGTACAATGAAACTACACCTCACTGAAAATATTTACCTGATGTCTCCTCTCAGGGGTGGGCACAAGGCTAAAAGGCCCTTTCCTGCAAGGCTGAGATGAGCACAGAGCTTTGGAGCTTCATTTCTGATGCCTACTGGGGCTGGCTATGGCATCTGAAGGAGTCCAGACCCTACTTCACCCTGTTGCCCAGTAGTGGCAACAGAACTAATGTGACTTGGTCACAGGCAGTTCACACCTGCAGTCAGCCCTGGGACCACAAATTTTCCTCTACTTGTCCTGCTACAGATGGGGTTCCCTTCTGCAGGCACTTTGTGAATGCTGTGGGAATTCAGAGCCCTTGGGGCAGAACAAAGGCTCACCCCTGTGATTGCACTGAGTGCAGGACGCTAATCATCCCCGAATTTGCTAACACTGTTTCATGTCATTACCTGCCAGGACAGATGAGCATCAGCTCTCTGCTGCAATGACTGTGGGTGATCTGTGACCCTCTGTCCTTTCAGCTGCTTCTGATCTCTCTTCTCCTCTGCTCTCTTAGTCCTGAGTGTTTCAGACACAGGAGGATATACAGTAGTTTCACGAATATAAGCCGCACGGACTATAAGCTGCATCTCTGGGTGTTGGCAAACATTTCGGTTTTTGTCCTTAAATAAGCCGCACCTGAATATAAGCCGCTCAGTTGTTCACAGCGAGGACCCACGTGCAACAAAGTTGCCAAATAGTAACAGAATCACGGCATGCCGGGGGGTTTACTGGCTCGGCTAAGGCTGTGCAGGCTCGGCCCGCTCGGGGCTGCCAACGGGGCCAGAACGGAGCCCCCCCACCCCGCTCCCGTGGCGGTGGGGACGGAGCCACCCCCGCTCCCATGGAGGCGGCGGCGGGGATAGAGCCACCTCCGCTCCTGTGGCAGCTGCGGGTGGGGACGCAGCCTGCCTGCTCCTGCCGCGGCGGGCGGGGGCAGGAGTCCCCCACTTACCCCACCGGCCAAGGGGATGGCAGCATGGGGTCCCCTCGTCTCTCCCTTGGGCTGTGGCAGAGGAGGGAAGGAGGAACCTCCCCCGCCCCCTGTGCTGCCTGCAGGGAGCCAGCTCCACCCATGGCACAACAGAGTAACAATTTGTAACAATCG
>PYHW01009175.1:519264-553261 GCA_013186435.1 Turdus rufiventris | reverse complement strand
AAGGCGCACCGGACTATAAGGCGCACTTCCGGGTTCAAGGGAAAATTTTAGTCAAAAGGGTGCGCCTTATAGTCATGAAATTACTGTACTTTTGCCAGCATGACTGTCAGTGACTGTTGGGTTTAATGCTGGTGAACAATGGAACTTAGATCAGATAGGAAATAAACATAATTGTTAACTCTCTTGCTGGAGATGAGAAACCAGATGACATCTGGGGCTGGCATTATTCTATACAGGAACAAAGCAAAACAGCTGCTTAGGTTAGAGGTTTATAAATACCAGATATACACATCAGGAGGGGGTTGGCAGGTTAAGAAAGGACAAGCACAGCTTTGTAATAATACACAAATGAAGAAGGAAAGAGAGCATTTGTGAAGTTATATCTGGGAAGCCCATTTTTGTCCACACAATTTCAATTACACTTTTTACAATCTTTTTATTGCATAGATGCTCAGTGTGGTAGAAGAAATCTGACTTGGTTTATACACTGCCATAATTTCCCTGATTCTCTCTGCTAAAGCAAAACCACCACCACAACCACCACCCCTCTACTTCAAAACCCAAAGATTGGTGCCACAGTGGCAATGTGGCAGAATGCAGAGCATCAGCCCCTCAAACCTCCTCAGAGCACCAGAGCAAAGTCCTGAAGCATATCCTGCAAACATTTATACACCAACTGAACTTCATGTACTGTGATTAATTTCCCTGACACCATGTGGGTTTCATTGCAGCGCACAAAACCAAATACAGACTTACATATTTTTAGGATCAGGACCTGCTTAACACAAGTCAGCGATGATTTAATGTCTGTACTTAATGTGCAGTTTACTAAATGTAAGACAATTCTGTATTTTAGTGCAGTTTGTGGTTTCCCCCAGAACAGCATGTATGTTGTTTCAACTTTAATGCTGAAGTTAAAAACTCTGCAGTTACTGATGTTTATTAAAAGAAATAAAAAGTTGTCTAGTGCAGCTGGGAACAGAGGTACAGTAGCCTCATATTTAGAAGTAGAGACTTTTATATAACAATATGAAGCACTACTGGGGATGTTCACATTTATAATTCTTTAACAGCTTCTATTTTTCACAAGAATTAATGTTCTAATTAGAATGCATTTGTATAACATTTTTCTCATGCTGATCACTAATTCAGGGATTTCCATGTGATCCCACTACATATGCTGGGTCAGAATATTCAAATTGCTTATCTGCTGGTAGAAGTGGTAATACAGCACTTCTAGCCACAAAGCAGTGCCACACAAAAAAGCTACAGTAACAGCGAATATCAGGGATGCACAATAAAAAGGCAGAAAAAGATCTTTTGTTGCAGGACAACCCTCCTGGCCTGTGCTTAGTGCAATGATCTGGATCTAAATAAGGATTAATATTCACAAGGTAAGTGGGTAGTTCAGCATCAGTCTTTGTTTGCAGTGTTAGAAGTTTTGCATTCATGTCATGCATGCATGCCGTCATGCACAGATCAAAAAGGATTTCTGTTACAGCATTTAAGCTTTGTAAAGTTGGAGGCAAAGGCTTACAATCTTGACAATAAGCCCCTATACTACAGTTTGTGCTAGAAAGTGGTATCTTCCGGGGTCGGATGAAGACAGGTTGTAGTGTCCCTTTGTTGCAAGCCCAGTGCTCAGTAATCATACCGAGAATCTCTAGAGTAACTTCCTAGTGAAACAATTGAGACTTCCAGTGACACTTCAGAATAACCTTCTCTGAAACACTTAGACAACTTACTATTAGAAATAGTAAGCAGGGCAGTTACTACTTATTACAATATCCTTCAGGTATTTTTTCAGTTATGTACATTAATGCTAATCATTGGTTCAAACCCTAGCATTTCACGTGTTCAATTCTGAAACTATTACTATATCTGAAAAGTAGCATCTGAAGTAAGTGATACTCTTTTTAAACTCTTCATATTTCAGTATGTTTGGCTCTTCATATTTTTTCACATTCCACTTGCTACTAACTGAACATGGAAGAATTTGTATGTGATGTGTATTGCCTGTCATACAATCTTCTGCTCTTCAGCTCTACTTTTAAACATTCAAAACAATTTCTGTCTGTGGAGATTGAATTGCACAAGGAAATTACATGAATTGGGGTTTAAACCCTTGCAATTTTTACAGCTTTACAAATACTCAGATTTGAAAGTTAGGTTATCTTAATATGATCTGATGACATGATCTGGTGATGTTGATAACATTGATTTAAAAATAGCACATATACTGACTTTTGCTTCTGACCCAAGATTTGTTTTTTCCCAAGAATACATTCATTACGCAGGACTGGCTAAAGACCACTGAAATCAATGGAAAGGCTAAGAGTGACTTTGAAGAAATATGGATCGGGCTTTGAGCAAAACACTGCTCAATTCATTGCCTTGTCACAAGGGCTGAATTTGGCTTAGACAGAGGTAAAGCGGTTCATCCCATGTACCTTTAGTAAATAGCACATTTTTTAACCCCACCATTCCATCCAAGGAATTAAAAGTATTTTGTTATGCTAATTCTGTTAAGGAGCCACAACACTTGCACAGGTAAAATGAATGATTGAAACACATACAGTTGTTTGTACTTACAGGTATCTGGCTTGAGCTGACTGTTGGTAATTCCAAAATACTGTGGATTTTCAATGACAGGAATCTTTGTCATCCCAATGATGACTGCATCAGGTCCCCCCTCAGAAGAAGATGGTGTGTTACTGCCATTTGAGATGTGGTGGAGGGGACTGGCTGAATCATCGTCATTGCTGATGACTGAAGAAGGACCTAGAGTTAGAAACAAAGATTTTCTTGTAACCCAGTGTATGGTACTCTTCCCTCAGAGGAGTAATTAATATTTTTCTTTTTTTTTATTTTTTTTTTAATTTTTTTTTTTTTTATTTTTATTTTTGCCAGTTGTCCATTTCTATAGTCAACAGCTCTCTTTGTGTGTCTTGTTGACCTTACCTCAAAAATTGTATGTCTCTGGGTCCTGATGGAGAACAGTGAGTTTTTTCCCTTAAGGAACTAGAACTGAAACAAGTTTTTGTACTGATGCATCACCTAGAGTAAATGTAAGGGTCCAGCACAGTCTGTCACTGTGCAAGATCTCAAAACTTGAAGTCATTTTGTCACTCTCAGAAATAAGCTATGGAATGCACATATTAACTTTTTAAACTTATGCCCTACTTGAAGCACACAGCAGTAACAGCACAAATCCAGGGAATGCCTGCCCTGCCTGGTATTACAAGAAGACAAAAGACACAGAGCAAATTGGCCCATCCTGATGTGGGAAGCTGGTAATTTCTGAAAGAACCATGGTTCAGGGCCAAAGTCCAGGGGACAGAGGTACCGAGAAGATGCTGAGAAGCGTAGAGGAGTAAAGGAGGAGTAGAGGAGTAAAACCTGGAGTCCCTGCAGAGAGGCTCATCCTGTCCAGGGGCACATCCTACTGGATCCCCAGTCCATATCTGAATCTAGTCACCTTCCAGAAATAGGTCTATTGTGAGCTGTAATTCAGTTATAGTTTTTGTGTTGTTTTCAGTCCATGCTTTGTATTTTTAATGAAAGTGCCACAGACATAAAGCCCTGTAAATGGATTAAAAAAAAAATCACCCTCCTTAGCACAGTGTCCCACTTCTTCAGATGCAGGAGCCTTTGAACTAACAGCAAATCAGCACAGATGACATTTAAACTCTTGACATCTAACCCTGCTACTTAAATTCCACATTACTTCTTCCAGTTTACATTCAGTATTCATAGAAAACCAGAAGCACAATTTAGCAGCAAAGACATTTTGCCTAATCTCCTGACTGAAGAGACAGCAGAGATCACACATATTTCACTTCATTCTCCATCCACACTAACTAAGGTTTAGGGATGACATTTACATCTTTTAATTGTAATAATCAAAAGATGATAGAAACAAATGGAAAAAAACACCCTCTAGAAGTGCCTATTTTGAAATTGCATCTTTAGCCAACTACATTTAGCCAACTGCACTTAGCCTTAGGGCAGCAACAACAGCTTGAGCAAATGTCCCACCAAAGAAGGGGGACAAAGAGAAGACCTTGAGGACAATAAAAAGCTGCGTTTACTCCAAGTCACCCAATTGCAACTCTTTGGGCCCCCAGACTGACTTTTTGACTGGAAGATGGAACACTGCAGAGGAAAGACAGCTGAGTAACCACCACATAGATGGCATCTGTGTCTGCAGGACAGATAGTGACTGCAGAGGAGAGATCAAGAGTGGGGACCATCAGCAGGTTCTGCATGCACATTACTGAGGACACAAGAGAACATAGGCAGTACCCACTGCAGCAGATACACAACTGAAGATCCAGAGAAGAAAAAGAATAGTTCCAAGCACAGCAAAGAAAGGGCAGCTTTAAACAAATTCATACTCTTCTGTGGCTCACTGTATCTTTAACAAAATCACTTCATCGTTATAAAGCACAGCTCACAGCAATAAAGCTTAAATATTCTGGCATGTGGCTATTCAACCCTATATTTTGAGACACAAGCATATTCACACTCCTGTCATGCTTTTCTTTATCCACAGCTGGTTTAATGGTGCATGAGGGAAGTGTTCTCATAATTTGAAAAAGTACTTACCCCCTAGCCTGAAACACCAGAAGTAATTTTTCAAATACCTGGCACTTCCCAGGAAAGTTACTGTTGACAAATGCAAGTAAAGCCAAATCTCTGCCATTTATCAAGTGAAACACTCATACCAAGGCTGGTTTTTTCATTACTGAACACCCAGATCCCCACATGATTGACTCAACTGGGAAAGATGCCAGGATAAAAATTTTCGGTGAATATTTCTGTAATAAGGGCAGAGCTTAACAAATTGTAGGAATGGGCCACTCAGATGGCACAGCCAATATTTATGTGAAGTCAAAACATGTTTTTCAGATGCATGAGAGCTGTTTGCACAAACACAAAGAGTGCAACACATTAAAACTGCATCCAGTTTTTGATAGATACTACCCTTACACTGCTAACCTTTCTGAATCTCAACTTACTGTTCAAAAAAAAAGCAGACTGAATAATACTTTTACACTGATACACTTTAGTTTGAGGATCAAATCCCTTCTCTCACAGCAAATAGGGAAATTTTCTTGGCTCTGTAACTTAATAGATGCATGTCTGTAAGTCCTTTTCAGTCCTACTATTTTCTGCTGCACAGGAAGAGGCCCTTTTGTCATTGCTTGCTTCCACCATACATGCAGTGATAGCAAGGTAACCATTACACATTTCTAGACATTAAAGTGGGATAATGACCAGGAACTCAGTCTATTCATTGAATAATTTCTGCAGTACTTCAAGATGCAATTTTGTATGGTGAACTACTATTTTCAACCAGTACAAAATGCAAAGTGCTGCAGGGGAAAGGCAGACCACTGTTCTGTAAATCTACTCAATTAGGTTAACTGGTAAAAGCTAGTCTTCTGTGTGACATGAAGCAGGTTGAAAGTATATGCAGCTCTCTGGTGTAGGTGAGGAAATCTTGGAAAATAAGGTGACTTTCAGGTCAATTCCTTGCAGTACAAAACAGTTTAAGAGAAATTCAACCCTAGGAATCTTGTTGCTCTGTCACTCTGTGATCCCTCTTATTAACAAGTAAATATCTCCTGCAATGGTTTTGTGGATAGTTGTTTGCATTCAAAAGTCCTGTTTCCTGTCTATTTCTTCTCTAATTAAGACAATTAGAATCTATCAGAGGGATTTTTTTGTGTATCAAAGGCAGCTGAGCTCTTATCCTTTCAAACTTCCCCTTTCCCGACCTTTTTATCAATGTGAGCAAACTTTTCACATTAACCATTTCCACACTTTTTTATTTGTTAGATTATCTACTCATCAGAAAGTTGCATTTAATTGCTTGAGTGCACTAAGCCACATTACAGCTACAGATCAGCCAGCCCTGCAGCTGGCTATGATATTCAAGTAATGTAAAACCATTTCTAGGATGCAAGATGAGACTATTACCTGTGATGACAAGAAATGAGAGCTGCCCTTTTCTGAATGAGCTCTGAGCTCAAAATGAAGGATAATTTCTTGAAGCACCTTGGAGTGTAGTTTCATCCCCATGAAATGCAGTCACTGAATTACTTGTCAAAGATGGAACAAATATGGTAATTACACTCAGTCACTTACTACTGCCTCTGGTTTTCATAAAATCTGCTCTATGTTTTACACCTGAAACCTGAAAATTTTAGACAAATTGTAATAGCTTGGAGTGAAAATCATGGGTTACCAATAGTCATTAACTATTGCCAAGAGCAGATTCACAGTTGGCTTAAACTTTTAAGAAGACTCCAGAGACCTTTTCCACCTTCCAGTGTGCTGACCAGAATCTTCTCTTGATTTCATTTTTAGACAGATTTTCTTAAGACAAGTTGGAGCCAAACAAGAATCTGTAACCTGCTTTGGTGAAGGTGTGGGCTCTTAACCACGAAGATGAATTTCTCTTCTATTTGATATTAAGCTAAAGACTTGTCCATTCCACATCACCTAGGCTCAAGCAAATTCCCTTTTGTGTACAAAAAAGCCCAGCAGCTCTCTAAAAAAGTTGTGACGTGTAAGAAAACCAATTCTATTTAAAACTGATGAGCTGTAATAATACCAAAGTCCATCCAACAGCTGGATGGGGAATTATCCTCAACACATAATACGGGATGGGCAGAAACAGCAAACTTTACTTACTGCACATCCAAAAGGAGAACTGTGCTGTCTCTTGGACAGTGTGTGTCTGCACTGCAATCTACCTTTGTGGTGCCAAAAATATAGAGTTTCCCTAGGTTAAGAAATAAAATTTAATTATATTATTTTCAAGGCATGCTGTTGTTTTTTGAACAGGTGAAGGAAATTCATGATTATTATATACAGCCTTTCATGACAGAAAAGATAAGAAATTTGGAGTTGTGTGGCCTGTAAAAGAGAAGGCTTCAGGGTGAATTTATGTCCTTTCAGTACCTAAAGGGAGCCTATAGGAAAGATAGAGCAAAACTATTTACAAAAGCATGCAGTGACAGGACAAGAGGGAACGGCTTCAAACTGAAAAACAGTAGGATTAAATTAGATATTAAGAAGAAATTCTTTACTGTGAGGGTGGAGAGGCACTGGCACGGTTGCCCAGAGAAGCTGTGGATGCCCCAACCCTGGAAGTGTTCAAGGCCAGGCTGGATGGAGTTCTGAGCAACCTGGTCTTTTCAAAGGTGTCCCTGCTCCTGGAATTGGAGGGCTGGAACTGGGACCTTTAAGCTCCCTTCAAACCCTAGCCATTCTGTGACTGTATTCTATCAGAATCACTGATCACCATCAGAGTTAATGCAGTTTTAACATGCATGCTACCGAGACATGTCTACACTGCTGTTTGTAGGAGTTACATTTGCGCAACACGTTTCTGTGCAACACACATCACTCCAATTATCCCTGAAGTCACCACTAATGGCTCAGGCACACTGGAAGACAACAGGGGTAATAAAATACCAGAAACCCCACCCTGATTTTAGCTTTGTGGTTGGAGTTGTGTATTTCCAAGGATGTATCTACTTAGCCAACTGTGAGAAAGCAGCTCATGTTAAAAACAGAATTTATAGAGATGATTTTTTGCTGTGATGCCTTAATAAATATAGTTCCCTCCATGAAAAATTATGTTGATTTGTAGGATGGTTTCTCAGTGGGCCTTGCACTAGCATTGGCTCATAGTTCCCTTGGGAACAAGGACCAGTCTGTGCCAAGACTTGGTAACAGCACACTATTAAGTTAAAAGCCCAACAGTGAAGGTATGTCACATCAGTCAGCACCTCTGCTAAATTCCAAGGCCATACCAAATCTCCCTTTTTCCTTTTGGAAGGGGTATATTTTTTTCACTTAAATACATTGTTCTGAAAAGCAATTAAACAAGATTTCTTGTCCTGTGAGATTCCCATGTTTGCTGTAAATTTGTATGTTCTGCATGATGGAAATGAAAGTATTATGTTTCAGCAAGAGCAGAGATTCAATTTTTTCTGTTATCAAAACAAGAGCCAACTTTGTCAGCAGAAGAAACACCTTTTCAGCTTAACTCTAAAAATTGTGATCTTATCTTTTACAGATTCTGGAAGACAAGTAATCAATCACAGCTTGGTGCACTTTTTTTCTGACTAAGGTGCTAAGTTTTACTTCAAATATTCCTTTGTATTCCCAAATTCAGAAACTGTGGCACCAAATCATGTTCATGCAATTCTGTCAAACTGGATAAGAAAGCCAGCACAATAGAAAGAAATACAAGTATAGAAAAAAAGTATTTTATATTATTGGTATCTTAAAATGCAGTATGTTGCATATAGAGAACTGAATTAAAAGGTGTAAATAGGACACAAGGAAAAAACCCAAATCTAAACCAACCAACCAAACAACCAAAAGAAGATCAAATATGCTTCCAAAAAGAAACAAGTTTAGTCTTGCTTTGCTTGGTGGGGCTGTTCAAAATCAGATTGTTCTGCAAATCTAGAGTGGACTTAAAACTGTGGTTTTGCATTGCAGTTGACAATGCTTGTAATGAAGGAAAGCTCAAAGCAAGGCACTCCCATTTTTTTTCAGCAGTTCAGCTGTGAGGAGCAATAGCACATCTTGCCTACACCCACCTTCCAGTTGACCTTTCCTGTCTCATATTCGCATCCCTGCCAGCTACCCAGACAACATCCATTAGTCTTAGCCTTTGTGTAATCATCTCTACAGCCACTGTCACATGCAGTTGCAAAGTGAGTATTAGTGGGTTAATCCTCCTTTCTTTGTGGTGGAAAAAACCCCCAAAATCACCCTAAAAAGCATTATACCTGGGTCCATTCTACTAAAGCATATCACTCTTCACAGATCAAAGAGTGCATGTCCTTCTATCCTGGAACAGTACACTGAGCCAAAAACCACACTGTTACACATTAAGTCTGTGACTCACAAAACTGAGACTTGCCAGGCTTTAGTGTTTAGAGGATAAACAATTTCACATCTTCTGACAGGTATCATCAATCTGTTTAACTGATTTACACCCACCAGTGCTTGTTTAAGCTTGTACTCTGTTGCTTCTTGACATACGAGATGAGAAAAACCTTTTGACACAGCCGAAGAAGATCAGTTCCCATCCAAGATGATGCTCCCAGGAAGTCAGGAGTAGCCAAACAGAGAGCTGGAGAACATCTTCACATTCAGCAGACAAATACCTCTGTTCCCCACAGCATGCACTTCTAACATTCTCTGAATAACAAAAGTAAGTAGGCTTCTTGAAAGTCTCTCAAAGGAAAATGGAAAACTCAAGAAGCAATCCCTAGGAATCTGTTCATTTACAACTAGTAACAAAGTGGAGAAATCAGTTTGAAAATCCTAATTAAATGAGACCAATTCAATGGTGAATTGTTTTGTTTGGGTGATCAAGGATAAAAGGTATTTTGCCTTTGTTTTCATGTGAAAAAATCAATATTTAGTTTTTCTCATTTGTTACAGCTTCACAAGAAGCCTAAATTATTTGGTTTTGACTGTATACAGCACTTCCATACAGAGCAAATGATAGACATTGTTGGATTAGCTTCATTCCCACATGGAATAATTGATGTAATGCATACCTTTGAGCCTAATAAAATAACAGGTAAGTTATTTAGCTTTACACTACCAAATGCAATGCTGCTAGGTGTCAAGACACCTCTTCCCTAAAACCCATGTTCGTCTCACAGGAAAACTTATTTCAAATGCCTAGCTCCTCTACAGAGGAACAAACACATGATCTGGGTAATTTCCATTGACATGACTAGGCACAGATTTTAGCCACTCAGTATTTCATCAGGGCTTTTTGTTCTGGCTTTGAATCCTAAGAGCCACAGCTGCATATTTGTTTGCTTGGGTCTGCATATTTGTTTGCTTGGGTTTTATTCCGGTGTGTGACTGTGAAAGAATCCCAGTCAGTTCCTCTCAGCTGCCTTTCTCCTCACAACCTCCGCTATACTCCCGTCTGCATGTATTCCTGCATCCCCTCACACACAAGACTAGAGCAAATGTTTCTGCAAGGGAGGACTCCTTAGGACAGCCTAGGGCACCCTTCAAGCAACTCCTAAATGTCATGCAACCTACAGGGTGCCAGGATAAAGACACTGGCATCTTAGTCTGGGGCAGACTGGCAAGACAGTTTACCCAAGAAACCTCCTTTGGAGCACTGTAACGCCCTGCAGAAAAAAGAATGAGGTGCCTAATACATACTGAATTTGCCAATATTGTCTGGACAGGATGAAAGGTCCCTAACCCCTCTATCCCAGCTTCACTTCAGGGACAGTTCTTCCCAAGGAGGCCATCAGCAAAACCTCAACCTGCATCACAAAGGTTGCTGATTTATTTTTCCCTTTCAGCCAGAATGGAAGGCATTTGTGTAACAGATCTAACAACTGCAATGTGGCATGCACTGTCACATTTTTATGCACCATAACCAATAAATCCATGTAGATCATTCAGATGAGCTATGTGCTACTATTTTTTTTTTATTTAGAGGCAACAAATTCGGCACTGAATTATCCATCACTGAAGGTGGGATGTCTGTCAAAGTCATGATCAAAACCCGGCAGCCCCAGCTGTCAAACATGGAGCTCTTTGGGACTCATAGCCCTCCTCAGATATAGCATGCACATATACAGCTGTATAGGATGTATAGCTATCCACTGCTTCGTGGACACATTTGCAGTATCTGCAGCTCAGATTATGTGCTATATTATGAGGAATGAGGAATTTATGGCCTCTCATTATTGGTCAAATGAAAACAGACCTAAGAAAAAAATCTAGCAGGGATGGTGCATATTAATCAATATTAGCACATGAGCCAGAAAATTAAAGAAACAAGACAGCAGAAAATGTGAAAGAATGTAAGAAAAAATGATTTATTATTTGTTTAATATAGATAACCAGCATTATTCATTATAGTTACCTGCAGGTCTGTATGTCTTAGAAACATGGATAAAACCCTTCAAAAATGCTACAGTGAAAAATCACCACAATAATAAAAAAGTTCAGCTGGAATGTACTTGTTGGTATCAAGCGAAAAAAAAAAGGACCTGAAATTAAATTGTTGTTGCCTTTCATTTCATTTAAGAATGATTTAATTAAAAACTGCTTCCTTATAGACTTCTCATAAATAAGATTATTTTATTTAAGTGTTAGCATTCCCACTCCTAAGACTGAGAATTAGGTCCTTTGCTCTCTAGAAGATAAATACAAAGTGTACAGAAACAACACCATGGTATTCCCGAAGCCACATGAGGAAAAATGCCTCTTGGAAAGATACAGGTATAGTTGATACAGATTTAGGATAGGGAAGAATCTCCCAGGTGCTCTTTCATCCCTAACTTTCCATAATGACAAAAAGGTAGACCATGAGTGTTCCTATAGGAAACACCTTAGGTCTTCAAATGTTGATTTATGTCTTTTCAGAACCAAAGGAAGCCCAGAGCTCAACAAATACACATCAAAGCTCAATGAAATATGTATGTTTCCATACATTAGCAGGTCACTTTTCCAGCCTGCAGAGTAAAGATTGGTGTAGTTGAGTGAGAAGAACACCAGTGCTACACAGTGGGTTATTCTACTAGAACACTCATTGTTTAATAGCATTATTTGCATACAGTTTATGTCAGTGGAATATTTCCCTTTATTGCTTCTCAAAAATTTTCATTAGTGGAATTGTTAATTACATGACATAGTACTACAAAGTCTTGTATAATTTCTTACTTTCAGTCAGTGCAAGACTATTACAGGCCCTCAACATTTGCACGGGTTATGAAATCAACACTACAGTAAAATATACCTCTGAATTTGTCCTCAACAAGCATAACAACTTCCAAATAATTTTTGATTTGCAGCTCAATTAGCTAACTCTGAGCCTGACAAGTTACAAAGAAGCAAAACTAAATCAACTCAAACATCATGCTCAAAATGTAAACAATATCTGCAGAAATCCAGAAATCTGGGTTTGCTGTTCACTGAGCTCTCACTGAGATGCTCTTACAGCCCAACTAGAGCTGTTTTGAACTTGGACTGATGTGGTCTGCCTACTCTTCATCTCCAAACACTTCTCATCCAGGAAAACAGGTTTAAAAAATTAAATACAAAGGCCTACCTACACATGAAGAGAAAGGCATGGGAAGGTGGTGAACTAACACTCTCCCATATATTCCTTGTCAATAAGTTTGCTTTCACCTTAGGAGGACAGGCTTTGGTCCCTGATGGCCCCAGTTTTGCATGTATTGCAAAGGTAGTAGCTGGCCTTACTACTCCTGGCAGTAGCCCTGGAAGAGGACTGCTGGATGGACAGAAGACTGGCACAGGGGAGAAGCTGTTTAAAACTAGCCCTCAGTGACCACAAAGCAAGACAGAGCTAACTTTCCTTCCTGAACATTAACACCTAGCATTTTATTCCAATTTATAGTAGATTACTTAGCAACAGTGAAATGGCTGCCTTTTGTGTCTGTGGAACAGCTGCCATTTCTCAACAGAATCTGTCCCCAAAGCACTCAGCAACATACAAATCTCAGGCTTTTAAACATATCACATGCCATGCTCAGAAAACCTTGATGGCCATGAAGAGACTGGCAAGGATCTTCTTCTGTGAAGTTTTTTGGTGCTCAGAAATCATGGGTCATGAAAAATACTCGTGATAGCCAGGTGAAGTATTTGGAACAGTCTTACCAGCAGACCCACTTTAACCCACTCCAGCACTTCTTCTGTGCATCTCCAGGAAATCATAAGGAAAAGAAAAGCAGACATTTTCCATTGTTATAGATTTCTGGATTATGCTTGATTAAATCTTTTGCACACTGTTTACGGAACAGTTCACCTTTGGAGATGGTAGGAAGCATAACAGGCTGTTTGGAGGAATATACCTGCCAAAACATCTTCAGGTCAAGGATGCAGAATTACCTTCCAAAAACACCCTTCTTTCCCAAAGCACAATTCCTAAGGCCGTGAATCTTTACATACTAAAAATCCTCTTCAAATGCAGATCTAAAAATTAGCTGCACAAATTGACTGTGTTGCCTCTATATAATAAACCTCTACTGCCATTTACAGACACCTCCTCCTCCTTGCCACATGATGCCTCATCTGCTGGAGATTCCTCTTGTCACCTCTCTCCTGCCAGCTTTCCTTGAAATTGCTGCTATGGGAAGCAGGAAAATGCCGCATACTCAAACCTATTTGCAACACATTAGCTAGATCAGCCATCCCAAAAGTGGCCACACTAAAATCTCTGGCAGTTTTGCTACAGCAGATTTGGAAATGAACATTAATTCTGCATTTGGTAAGGACACAACAATGAGGTTTGGCTAAAGTACTGGAAGAATCTCTACCTCCATTCTTCAGGGCTCTGTACAATGCAGAGTTTCTCTTCGTCCAGGATGATGCACATAATATTTTTATAAATTAATTCTGCTTCTTCTATTTATTCTGCAGATTTTATATATATCCCTTAGCATTTTTCTGATGGGTCTCGTCAACTTATTTACTTGCTTCCTCCCTTTATAAAGAGTTTCACCTATCACACTTAACTGAGTTTCTTTTGAGACCACCTATCTCAACTATCCTCACTTTTTCCAACAACATGGCATCCTATGATGTTGTCATTTTATGTTAGGATTAAACAGCACTAGTACTTGTTAAATTCAAGTATTTTAGGATGACATTCATTTATTTTCAGTCTAGTTTTCTCTTTTATCAAGAATTCAGTCATGGCTGTTTCTTAGCAACAGATTTATCAGAACAGATTTGCATGAAAATCAAATACCCTCAAAAAAGAACTGCTAAAGCATAGCCTTATTCCTGACCACCACTAAAAGCAAATGCTATAAAGCAGAAGAAAATGGTTTTGTAATTCCACACAAAATCTAATGAACACGTTGAATATTGGCATCTAGATGACCTTATAAACTTTCCTAGATAATGTATCTCTGAACTGATCTGCAAAAGTCATCTTCTCACCTTTAGAGATCATCAGGAAAAAACAAAACCAAAAGCACAAACCATGCACAGCCTCTATTGCACTGAACTAGATTAAAAAATTGGCATCTGCAATGGTGACACACAAAAAGGTCTCAAAGGACCAAGCTGCGAACGGAAGATGTGTGTGAAAAATGCCCACAGTTAATTCAACCACAGCAGTACTAGGTAACCAATTATTGGACTTCAATGCAGAAGCATAATTGGTATTTCATTCTCTGGAGACACCAGAGATCTAGACAATAACTGTCTGTCTGTCTACCTGTCTATCTATCTGTCTATCAATCTTTTGCCACACTTATAACATAATTTCAGTAAACTCCATGTTCTCAATTTTTGCAGTTTTTAGAAAGAATTAATTTTCCCCCATAGATTTTTCTACACCTTACTTCTCTTTGCCAAAAGAGGTTTTCCATTTTTTTTTTCTTTTTAAATCCAATATAATGTGCTAAGCTCCATCTCGCTCCATCTAACTACTTTATCACAAATGTTAAGAAGAGCAAATTCAGAGATAGGGTGAAAGAGTCAAACCAAACATGAAGCATGAAATCCTTTGAACAGATAAAGTGGAACAGCTATATGAAGAGTCTAATTCCCTTCCCCTTAACATCAACCGAGAGTAAGTTATTGTTATATTGACAATGGTTTAAAATTCCTATGAATGACAGTGGAATTAGGACTGCTGTCTTCTTATTAAGAATGATGACAACCTTTTTGGCAAAAGCAGTCTTCTCGTCCTGTGGCACTTATTTGTGGCACTTAGTTATGTCACTGAAAGGTAGCCTCTATAATATATGGCTGCACATGAATTATGTTAGAAATGGGTTAAAGTAATTCATCTGTATTATTCCCATGAGACAATGCCAAAAAGGTAATTGCCCATATTTGTGCTGCTACATTATAGAGAATGTCAGTTTTATGTCTTCTAATGTTTAACTGAAAATCTATAATATCCATTTCTGTTTCTTGCTGAAAATTAATGTAGGACCAAAACCCAAAATTTCAACTCTGGTCATGCTCAGACAAAACTCTCACGGAAGCCAGTGGGAGTTTTGCCAGGGAGAGGATTAAAGACTGTGATTAGCTGCATGCTAGCAGACATGTAAAAGCTAGAGAGATTTTCTTCATGATGTATCGGGGACTATTAAAATTAGAAGATATTGGTCTTGCATCTTTCAGTCATGTGTGAGGGAAGGGAAGTTCTGGGAAGGGAAGTCCTGGGAAGTTCTGGGAAGTTCTGGGAAGTTCTGGGAAGGGGAAGTCAACATATAACAGCTTCACTGAACTCCTGACAGGGGCAGGTGGACCACACCAGCAACCAGTGGAACCTGTTGTTTTCCAGGTGGCTTCCTGGCTCTGCAGGGAAGGAATGCTGCACTTTCTTGGGTTCTCAGGTATTACTGGCCTCCACTGAGTCATATTAACTTAAATGGATACAGAAACCCTTTTTTAAAAAGTATGTGGTTTGAGCATTTGGGATGGTTTTGTTTGTCAGTAGTTTCCAGAGGCATTAGAACCTGATTTGTTAAAAGAGTTACAGCCTTTCTTCGTTACCAACCAATTTCTCCGTGTTTTCATTACATGGCAGCAGGAACAAAGGTATGACCACCTGAAACAGGTAAGTTATCTAACCAGATGGCAAAAATGAAGCAAAATGTAAGTCCTGAGCTACTTACTAGTTTAAATTTTTGTGAGAAAAAAACATGTCACTACAGATTAATTTTCTTAATGAAATCTCATTTTTAAGAGTATGATTTTAACAAGTTTCTGACTCTTTATCTCACAATGCCAGCTGGCACCAGTTTTGTTTCATGTTATTTTAGATTGTCAAGCAATTATTGCTGAAAAAATACCTAATATTCACACTTAGAGGTATTTATTAAAATTCTTAATGAAAAAAATATATGTCTAGAGACCACCATCCCTTGCAAAATAAAATCTCAATAGAGATTCATTTACCAGCATAGAGACACTGGAGTCCTGATTTTAAAATAAGACAGCCCTGCTGAATTAAACTGATTGATTTGGGTTCTAATGCAAGTTTCCAAGTATGTAACACACATAAATTAATTCAATACTAGTAGTAAAAAAATTAGTTACTTTATCTACTACGTTAGTAACATGTGACTAAAACTGCAATATATAGCACTCTTTTACACCTACATAATCTCCTAAAAGATCATTTTGTAGAAAAAAAATTAAACTATAGACAAATACAGATCATACATGAAATCTGGCTATTATGGATTCAACACCACAAACACCTTATAGTTTTGGAATTAAAATTGCATTGCTTCAATTGGCTGGTATTTCCTTTTTATGTTAAATGTTGGGTAGGACATAAAACGGATGTTTATTCCTTCAAATGTTAACAAATAGTGAATTTCAAGCTTTAAAATTGATCATTCCCAAATATCAGGAAGTAGTAGTACCTACAACTGACTGTTTAAGTTAGTCCTTTAGCTGATGTGAATTGGTTAAAGGATCTGACTCATACTTTTCTCAGATCCTACCGATTTTGTGTACCTTGTGGTTTAGCATCCCATGCAGATGCATTCTCTGGTGGACAGACAGATCTGTCAATATTTTATAGCAACATGGGATAAACAGAAATAACATGGAAGGAAAGACATAGCAGAATCAGGCTGCATAAGCTCTGTATTTGCAATTGTGATGTGTAAGCAGCAATGACAAAATGTTTCACAGATGCTAAAGAAAGCAGTTACACATTACAAAGGGACAATTTAATGTGGTACTCTAGCAGGCCTCCCTAGAATCCTGAAATGGATAACTTGAGTAAGAGCAAGATACGTCTTCAGGTAGGACCACACACACATGCACTACTTCTCCCTTCCATAACTGCAGTGATGGCAAAAATCTCAGATGAATAAACAATCCTGGTTTGTTTTACTGTGGAATACAGTGCTGTGGTCTATCCAGGGTCAGAGCCAGGGCTCTAGTGTAACCAGACAAGCATTGGCACAGACCTTTTATGTCCTCTATGATGTAGGTGGAAAACCCCATGAATGCAGAGGTAAATTTACATTTATACTTTGTATTAAACAAATAAATCTCATAGTAGCCTGATTAATGGCACATGAAGCAAAACCTGCATGTTTCCACATGGGAAAAATGGTTTTCAAAATTCCCAATTCCCTCTTAGAGACAATCAAACTCTTTGTCATTTGGTTGATCATGAGGTAACTCAGTCTTTTTGCCATCAATCTTCAACCTCTCTCATCAATCTTCTTCCGCTGCCAAAGATTGCCTTTTCCTGGCATTAGTAGCTGTCCCCTGGCAATCACCGATCAAACTGCTATCTTGTGGACTATGTACCTATCACAAGTGGTGACAGCTGCTCTCACCATGTTCAGATCAGAACGCAGGAGCAAAAAATGTTAGAGCCTTGCAGTTAGGAATAATTGATTCCAGAGGGCATACCACCACCTCCTAATGACAGGTAACAACTTCACCTGGGTACCAGGGTAGTTGAGTTCAACAGCAACAGGATTATATGCACATTTGGATTCCATCAATGTGTGATGTTGCAGCAAGCAATGGAAACTTGGCATCTTAGATAGAAAAAGCATGATGATAAATCTTTCCCTTCCTCTTGAAAAGGCATGTGGATCTTCACACTTTTTTTGAGACATCAATGAAGTCTGATAAAGTGTGATTCTTTACCTGGAAAGATGCTATGCCAACTCAAATGGGAAAAACAATGCCAACATACAGGAAAAAGTAACTTGTTGTACCACACACAATGTAGAAGGCTGGTCTTAGCATGTTCTGCTTCAAAAGCTGTCAAATGCCTGGAGAAAAGAAATGCTCAGGCAAATCAGTCAACTTACCTGATTTTGACTCATACTCTTACAAGCAAACAAATCCAGAGTTGATGATTTGGGTTGCATTTTAAAAACATTTAATATATTTTAAAATTATACACCTACACAACTAGTAATAACAGTTGTATACAGAAGACTTCAGAAATGCTATCAGATATTGAAATATCTATCAATGGGCTACTTGGTACCCAGAGGACAAGACTTCACCAATACAGGGAAGATGTTGTACATTACAACATACAGATAGTATCGAATTAGCAAAAAGTTACTTTTGGCTCATTGAAGATAAAACTGAAAGAGAAACTGACTTCCTAGATTATCTAATCCTGTGACATTAATGGGAAAAGTCAATGAGCAGGGCTTACCAAGAGGAAGCCGACACTGATTTCTTTCATAATTTTGACTTCTGTCTTGTATTTACAGCCACATAAAATATTTTGAATCTGAATGAAGCATAGACTTATCAAGATTTCACTTTTTTTTTTCTAATTCTGGTAGTTAATCTCTACAGGTGCATAGAGTCCTCGGATTTTTCCTAGGATTTTTAAGACATCTGACATGAGTGAAGCAACTTTTTTATGACTATGCAATGATTACATAGAACAAAGTGTACCAGGAATCTCTGATATTGCTAGCCCTATTGAACTTGTCTCTCTGAGACATCTGGGACTGAAAAGTGTGATCTAATTTAAAAGCTCTGACCTCAGTATCATGCTAGCTCTCTTAAGAAAACATTAAAATTGATTGCATGACATGCACATTTAGGAAAAGAAGGGCAGATTCTGGTTTAGGCAGAGGGGTCTATGCCAGTATGTCTCCAGGAGTAGACATCATAAATACTCAGCACAGGTTGAGAAAAAAAATGAAAGAAATCTTACCCAGACCTCAGAAAAAGGTTTATATAAAACTAATTGTTTTCTTGGATCCTGTTTCCTGAGGCAAAGATGACGCATCCATTCCTGAGGCATCATATACCTCAATGCTGTAGACACTGAAATTTTGCTAAACCCTTCAAGAGGAAAACATGATGACTCTTCAGTGGAACATCCTAGTCATCAAGAAACTTCACAGCCAATTGCCCATCTAGACTTTCATCACTTTCTGCTCTCTGACATGTAGTATCCAGCATGAGATATAAGGACTTATTAAGGAATTGCAGTCAGTGATTATGTTGGTGCATCCTTCCCTCCCCTAGACCACACTAGCATTGATGTGTGGTTCCCAACACACACTTGCTTATTTTTGTTCGGCACATCAGCTATCTTGGGAAGGTATTGTAGCTAGAACAGCTATTTAAAATATTTCCCTTCTTCTGAATATGTAAATAGCACATCACTTGTAAGTGGCAAGAGTAAATGCAGGTATAAAAGGTTACATTCATATTCTCACTTACTATTCTAACACACTATTTGGGATTTTATTGATTACAGTCACAATGGATTAAGGAAATAAACATGAAATTTGCTACAACAACAACATCAGAAGACACAATAATGGCATCAGAAAGTGGCATAATGTAAATAAAGTATATGAATTTGAAAACTACAGTAGAAAAGTATAAATAAAGAAGTCATCTTTAAACTTTTTAATTACCAGAGCAAGAACTTAAAATAATTTTTCATTTGTCTTTCAAATACACCTTTCTATTCTCATTACTCACATTATTTTAGAAAACTGTAGAGTGCATTTGCTTCTAGTAGGTAAAAACACATAGCCAAAAGTTCTTTCGGTATAATTAAAAGACAATATTTATCATCAAACAGTATTTTTTGAATTTTTGCAACCCTCTCATGAAACTGAAATACACAAAGAACTGTTTAGTATGTGCTCTGTATTTTTGCTTTAGAGCCTGATTACTAACATAATAAAGTAAGAAACATCAACTACTCAAGCTGAAAAGTGATCTTTCAATTAATTTTAGTTTTAAAATAGCAACAGAATTCTAAACTAACCTATGAAATTAACTTTTTATTCTTGAAGTATTTTAATGATCAAAGTAGATGGAAATTACAATATCTCAAGGTATAAATAACCAGTACATGTTTTATCCTTTTTTTCACCTCATTTAAAAGAGTAAAATAAAAACTTTCACAACAATACTTTTAAGTTGCAATTCATGTTCATTAAAAATAAACACTTGTTTACAGTTTTATAATAATTTGGAATATGAAGGATGTTAAGACTTTTTTATTTCTTACAGTGTTGACTTCCTGATTTCCCAGGCAGCATGAATGGCTGTTTTCACTTTTACGTTTATTCAGCATAATTTTTGATTCTTCCCTAGATAATAACTTTTTGGTCTACTGAGTCTGAAAACCATCTATTACAGTATTTCAGTGGCAAGCTTGTTACTACACAAAAAAAAAAAAAAAATCAAACACACCACAATCTCAGCATGTTCTTCTATCTGGCATTTTAGAGAATCTAACACTTTATACTGTTTGAATACTTTCTGCAAAATAATTGTATTTACCAGCTTAATCAACATTAGAATTTACCTCTAATAATTATCTTATTGAAAGCTCCTCCTAGAAAAAGAATGGACCTCTATATTGAGGCTGTTTCTTCTAGATACTGAGGCCACATCAAATTAGTACCAAAAGCATATTTTACACAGATGATGATTAAAAAAAAACGTATCTAAAATACACTATATAATGTCACAATTGTTCAAATAGGTGAACAATTTCAAAACTGCCTATGGTATATAAAGCAGACTTGATACAAAACACAGAGATCTGGTATGATCCCAGAGGAGAAAAACATGATAAAACATTTCAGAAGCAAGAAAATGAACATGTAATGTGCTGCAGTCCAAATACAGCAAACAGATTAATGGGAAAACATGGCATGCCCTAGTGAAAAGCAAAAAAAAAAAAAAACAAAACCAAAAAAACCANAAAAAAAAAAAAAAACAAAAAATCTTGACATAACCTCATAACCTTCATAACCTGTAATACATAACCTCATAACCTTCATAACCTGTAATACAACCATTTCAACATTCTTTTGTTTCTGTTTCAGTAAATCTGTCAAGAAATCCAGATAGTTTGGGCCAGAAAACAGGAATTGCAAACCAAAACATATCCTTCCAATCAGAGCACTGATGTTTCCTCAAAATAGTTTGGAAAATCACATCGTACTTGAGTATTTAACCTAACAACTTGGCCTGACATGTAAAACTTTGTGCCTTATAGGCAACAGCTGAACATTATTTGACTTGAATACAGACACATTTGATTGAATGTACATGTTAAAGATACACACATTTAAACTAAATAGAAATAAAAAACTACTTCAAACAATTGGGGAGTGATTTATAAATAAAATAACCATTAATATGCTATAAAAAATATAATTAAGGAGTTGAATCTAACTTTTTATTGGAACACAAAGACAATAGCATTTTTATAGCAAGAGGAAGTAGGCGAGAAACTCAAAGATATGTATATTTTTCAATATACTGCACTATTACTAATGAAATACAAGATATGATCAATTTACATAACTGAGTAAAGACACAATGATTTGTGAAAGACACAATGATATGAAATTATAGAACTTTATTGGCTTGTTAAAAGTAAGTTCATCTAATACATTTTTTATAGATTGTCCAAACTGTTACGGTAGCATTTGAGAATAAAAACAATGGTCGACTCTTACACAAAACATGAAACAGTTTCAATATGAAGAATTAAAGGGAAGATAGGGAGAAAAAACTCACAGCTTGCTGACAGATCACAACAAGCAATTTTTAAACCATGGAATCACAGAATGGATCAGGTTGAAAGGGACCACAGTGGGTCCTCAGGTCCAACCTCCCTGCTCAAACCACAGCACATTGTGTCCAGATGGTTCTTGAATCTCCAGTGAGGGAGACTCTACAACCTCTCTGGCAATCTATTCCCAGACCAGACCAGACCAGTGCCCAGTCACCTGCAGAGCAAAGAAGTTCTTCCTCATATTCAGGTGGAACTTTCTGTGCATCAGTTTGTGCCCACTGCCTCTCGTCCTGCTACTGGCTTCCACGATGTGATGCTATTGCAGAAGGCAATTTTGTGCTATAATTTAGAATATTGCTTTTTTTCTTCATGTGTGAAAAAAGTATTTTTGGAAAGAATGTTAAAGTTCTATACTTTGATATCAACAGAATGATTCTCCCTGTTTTTAGACTAAGCCTGAAATATAAAAAAAGACTCAGGAACAGAGAGCTCTAAATGGCAGTGAAAGATATTTGAAATATATTTGTTAAAGACTCTGGTGTTGGGTTTGTGCAGTGGTGTGGCAGCCCAATTATGCTCGCACACTAGTGAAGTCAGTAGTACCAATTAAATAGCTGTGTTAAAAGAAGCTCTCAGGAAAAGAATCTGGATTTCTTTCCTGTTTGATGGACATGCCTGACAAGGGAGCCTTACTCTGCTTACATCAGAGAAAAATCAAAGCTATCATAAGAAGGGCATTACTTGACCCTTTACTTGCTTTCATATCAGATAGTACCTTGAAATTTCACGTGGTTGTTCTTGTCAATCCAGCTGGGGAACAAAGTAACAGTGAAAAAATATATGCAAGGAGACAAGTTTTCTCCTATATTAAGACCTAATTTGCTTAGTAACCCTGCTGTGACTTGCTGCCTGTAGAGACTACGGGGGAATGGCCCTCTTCAAAATGAAAGCAGTTTGGCTCTATGCTCCCTACAACTCTGCTCCAGGCCAGGACACGTGCTTATCCAACACACTCCTTGCACCTGCAAAACTACAGCAAGTCATGGAAGGTTGCTATTAAAATTAGAAGGATATAGCATGTCCGTACCAAAACAATATGCGCTCCAATATGGGCACTTCCAATCTATTGCTTTTTTTTGGATGAAAGTAAGTCAAGCAGTTAATCTCGAGGCTGATTAAAAGATGATACCATGTTCAGCAAGTTCAGTCACATACATGCTTGTGGAACTGAACAGCTATGTTTATTTCCAATCAATGCATCATTTCCTATCTTCAGAGCAGATTTAATTTGTATGAACAAAAGAAAAACAGAACAAATTGAAGCCAGCTTCAAAAATTTGGGGATACACATTCCTATGGAAGTAGGACAACGAAATTGGCTGTGACACATGAAATATACACCACCAGTATTCTCTGTGCATTCTATGACGTTGCATTCATACTCAATACATCCAACCACCCACAAACTCTTGCTCTGGAGATCAGATGATGAAAATCTCTCACAACATGGACCTGCTGGAATACTTTACACCATCACATAATGATGGCAAAGTCCTTCAAAAGAATATTCCAAGACCATGCACATTTGTACCCTAAGAAGAAGAGAGCTTGCCACAAGTCACAAAGTATGACATGGAGCTCTCTGAAGAACAGAAAACAGAACCACTGAAAATTGGAAGGAAGAGATGAAGCCAGAGAGAATGATGGAGAAGAAGATCTACTAAAAACATTTGTAGAAGATTTTGGGGTTTTCTCTGGAAATAAACATGAACAAAATACTTAGCCACTCAGTCCAAACATTAATAACTTTTGAATTATTTCAAATAATGAAATATTATTATTGATAATAATTATTATTATTAATAATTATTAATAATTATTAACTGGGAAAAGATGGCTGAATTAAGAAGTACTCAACGGGATGATTTTTTAATCTGTTGGATAATAGTTTTCAACTTTGCAAACCATTTTCAAGTTTTTAGGCTTTAAAATAGATGCAAATGAAGTGATGGTGATGATTAATTGCCAACTTAACATTGAGAGCTGGGTAAAGAGATTGACAAACTTTGTATGAAGGCTGCTGTTTAAAGAGCCACTTAGAAGTGTACAGGTAATTTTCATATGGCAAAATTCCATACATTTTATAGTTTTTGAAAAACCAGGCTTAGGAATAGGCTTTCTTGGGGAAAAAAAAAAGGTTTTTAGTGCTTCTGCCCATAGTCAAAAAAGAAAAAGGAATCCCCACAAGAACTATTTGCAGTAAAATTGTTTTCAACTAGCTGTCCACAGGTTTTCTCGGCACTGTCTGCTCTTCCCAAGGATCTTGATCTTGCTCCCACTGGAATTCATGTTTTTCTTCACTGCTGCCTGGGAGAGATCCAGCTGGTAGACAAAGGCAGTGGAAAGGCTGAAGACTGCCTTTCATGGGTGAGGATACTCAAGACACATATTGCCATGAAAATGTCTCCTAGCAGCCTCAGTCTGCCCTGGCTGTGAGTTTCCAGGATTCCCATTAAAAATGAGATGGTCCCTAGATAGCTTTTTTTTCAGGAATAGACATTTTTTCAACTGCTCCCACCTCTCTTTTCGTAACAGGCAGCTGTTGCAAGCACAGCTCTGCCCTCTGCCTGGGAACAACACAGTTCTTTGCAACACATACCTGGCCACTGGTGAAACTTCCACCACATTCAACAGAAACAGGTTTATTTAACAGACTGGATGACATGACTTGCCTCACACCAAAACACCCCCAGCAGTGCTTCCTCTCCAGGCGGTGGAGAATAGGGACATGCATGCGGAAGATATCGGGCTGTACGGTTAGTCAGAAACCCCCCACCCTTGCAGTCAGACCTTTGCCCCTCACCTGATCGCACCTAGCTGGACATGAGCTGGAGGAAATGACACTGACTGCCCAAGCTATAAAAACCCTTGTGACCCCTCAATAAACGCCATTTGCTGTCCACCACGTTGGTGTCTGTGAGCAGATGGACCGAGTGACCCTGGGGTGGGTCACCGTGCTGGTTCCTGAATCAGGTCGCGGTGCCGAGTAAGGCAACACCAGGTCCACAGCTAATCTGCCCATCAAACTGCTCAATACCTTATCTCAACATGTCTCTGAGCATATTAAATGTCTATCTAAAATTCTAGTACAAATAGACTCCTTCTAGCAGAACCTTAGAAATATGCTTTTATTTTAGTTTCATGTCTGGCACAGCAAAAAAAAAAAAAAAAAGCAACTCTGCCTTTAGACATTTCATAGCCTTTTTTATTGCTCAGTAAAACAACATAAAAGCTTTTTAATGTCAAATCCTGGATGTTCATCAACTTTTTCCATGCTAATGGTTCCTGTATGATTTTTAGTTTTAGTCTCACTTTATTTTAAGGAGGTCAAGAATTTGTAATTAAGTGAGCCCTTTGTAAACCAACACCATTTGGGCAGATCAGAATCTCTACAGTTACAAGCAATGTCACTTACAATCAAGCTGAAAGACAGAAGCTAGTGGGTTATCATAATTTTAATGTCAAAAGTTTAGCTCCCTTAGCTTTAAGAGGCTCTGTCCACATACTGAAAAGAAACCACATGGAACATGAAAACCAAAAGAAACCATTAGGAACACGTAGTCTTTTTCCATCAAGCATTAAACATCTGTGCTAAGGCATTATTAGTAACAAATCACGTGCTGTAATCCATAACGTTCTGTGAATATCTGCATCAAATAATAATGTACTGAGTGTCTAACATAATATGGTACAAAATAAGTAAGAAGGATATTCTACTGTACAGATATATATACATATATATATATACATATATATATATATATATATATATATGTATTTCAGTGGTGCAGAGATCAGTTGTTTATTAAAGTTACCTCCATGATTACATAAAATCCAAAATACTCTGTCAGTACATTCTGAAACATTCGAAGGTCAAACCTACCCCTATCTGATAAAGATGAACTGCAAAGTGCTACAAAATAAATTACAAAAAAATTATGTTAAATCCCCAATCAATAACTGTGCATAATTAGGCATATAAATACTATGAACCAGAAAGAACTACCTTTTAAAATTAAATATTTCAAAAGTCAACTGCCAAATTCCAGCTTTGCAAGTTTGCTTTTTCTCTGCCAAAAGAAAAGGGTTCAGTTTCTCACCTCATTAATTTGGCAAAAAAATTTTGAACATATAACTGAAATATGATGACTTTGCCCCAGCAAAACTTCAAACTGGAATTTGGGCTACTGGGTCAAGCTCTGCTCATGATCCAAAATATGTTTGATGTAAGTCCACTGACTTTAGCTCAAATATTGCCACTAGGTGTTTGTCTATAGATTTAGAATCAGCTCTATATCATCAGGCATTATTTCAACAGGAGGAGAGATTCATGGATAAGCAATAAGTTTGAGAAGAAAATAATTAAAAGGAAGTTAAAACTGAATCAGTAAGTAGAAGAGAAAGTTAAGATCTCTGGAAAATAAAGCCATGTCCACACAGATTTAGGGAGGAAAAAAGGCAGACATTCGTAATACTCTTTCTCAGGAACAGCAGAGCACTTGATGACATCTAACTTCAAACAAGAACTATGATGGATATTCTTAATTGCTGCCATCCCTCCCCAAATCACCACAGTACGTGCAGGGCGACAAAGACAACATGATTCCTAGGTCATCAGTAGACTTCCAGCTCTGTCCTCTTCTTTAATGTGGGAAGGAGAACACATCTTTCGGACAGATTTTTAGCAACTGCATCTCCCCTTTCCTAACTAGTGGAAAGGGAAAGGAAGTGTCTCCCTACATAGGCCAAGAAGAATGCAAATGTGGACATATTTCTTGACTAATAAGGGTATTTCTGAAACTTGAGCCCAGCAGGGAAAAAGAACTTGGATGCCAGAGACTCAAGAGAACAAGAAAAAAGTTGAAAGATTAAGAATCTTAGAAGACAAAAAGCAAGTAAATACACAGAAATTGAATGAAAGAATCAAGACAGTACTCTAGAAAGAGAGGGATGGTGCATGGCCTTAAAAGATTGCAGTAAAAGAAAAGGCAATAGTGTTACAATGGGAGAGTGAAAATGGCTGAAATTAAAACAGGTAACAGTAAAAAGCAAATACATTTGAGACAAAATAATACCATCTCTTCTTTTTTACTAAACATAACTGTAAGGAATTAAATTCAAATTATATCTCAAAAATTTAACCAGACTACACAGAAAAGAGCATCTACCTCAGTCTTTCACTACTAGTCTTTGTAGCTAAGTCTCAGTTAAAAAAACACCCTGAAACTTCATACTTCTTACAATTCCCTGCATGAAAAAGATCAAAATAGACCCTCAGGATTTGATACATAAAACAAATGAAAATTAATTTCTAGTACTATATCTAAATGCAGCCCTATTCTTGAAATACGCTCATGCCTTCATTTAGCTTTACTTGTTACTAGAGCTTTCTCTGAAGTATAGTGAAGCATGTTCTGAAGCACACTTCACAGTTAAATATGGACAGTTGAACAAGGCTCTAAGACTACATATGAAGGACCAGCCACATACTGTTGTTATTCTTGCTCTTGGCTGAGAATAAGCATTCTGGCCTACTACAGATTTGTATGCTTATTCAAACTTAGGGGCTATCTTGAATAACCTAGCTGAATGTCTAAGTGATGGCACTGGTTCAATACTCAAACACACCAAACAGTATTGCCACCTTTCTCTATATAGCTTGGACTCCTCATCTTCCTGGTAAAGTCAGTGGAACTACATACATAAGATTTGCAGGGCCAGCTCTGCAATTTACTGCTTCAGGAGTTAAGACCATATCCTGTAAATATACAAGAACTTAACTTCAAGGATGTGAGCATTCTCACTGAAATCAGTGAGCTTGCGCACACACACTCAAACTAAGCATTGTACAAATTTTGCAGAGGCTTTAATGCAATAAAATAAAAGCAGCTTTGCAGTTCACCTTTGATAAATATTATTTATAAAAACAACATCTTTCCAGTTAAGTTCAAACAGAAAAAAAATTGACAGAGGAAACAATAAAATTTTATTTCAATGTCATTTTGGAAGTCACAGTGAAGACAAGACAATAGGAAAAACTGTGGTAGCTTATTTCTGGACTTTCTTGACTTTTTTAGCTGCCTCAGGGCTTCACTTTTCCCTGTTCTTGGAAAAACAGCTACTGATTTTAATGTACTTCTATAGTTCTCCAAACATAACCAATGTTTAAAAGAGAAATCCAAGGGAGGTGGCACTTCACTGGGCAAGAACACTGTCCACTCCCTACAGTGCAGCACACAGATTCCACAAGCTCAACAGCCCCTCTCTCATCTTTTCCTTATTTCATTTACCCATCCAGTGGGATCTTATGAAATAAAACAAAACCTAAAAGAAACAAAATAAAATGTGAGAAATCATGTTTAAAAAAAAAAAAAAATCAAAGAAAAATCAGTCAAAAGACGAAACAAAAATGAATACTTGACAATTGAACACATGCACAGAAAAAGCATTTAACGCATACATAAATCACATAAAAACTGCATACGGATTTATTAAAATGACAACATTACCTCTATCTTGTGGCTAAATATTTTATTTGTTAAATAAAAATGTATAATTTGTGCTATCTATTTGTCTTTAACATATCAACATACTCAGACTGAGCTGTAATCCTGTAATGCAGTAAGTCTAGAATTATCCCACCAGGGAGTATCTTATGCGTGGGTTAGAAAAACCACAGCCATGTGCTTTCCCTTGTGCCAAGGCTTATGATGAACAGCCCACAGTGCACAATCAATATCTCTGTCTTTGGTAACCAGTTAAAAGAAGGGTACCCCCCTGCACCACAGACTTACTCTAAGTAGACCACCAGAATCCTCTCTAACTTTAGTTTCACACCTTAGCTCTGTGGCCATCATCCTTTCTGCCTGCTCTGAACAAGCTGTTGCCCTTAATGGCATTAACTGTCTCTGTAATGGCAGAAAAAATTAGAGCTGGGGGAAATATCAGTCAATTATCTTGAAATTAATTGTATTTAAATATCAAGAGGAACTTAAAAATTAACAACTAAATATGATGGCCCACTGAAATACATAAAAATCCCTGGGATATGTTCTACTCTGAGGTGAAGGAAATCCCCCAAACCCTACCTGACTGGCTAGGGCTAAGAATTTTTAAAAACATTACAGAGGGTCCTGTGTGGAGTTCAACTAGCTGACTTTATGGCACAAATACTTCCTAAAACAGCATTACCTTACCCAGTCTGCTGTTATCTGATGCAGTTGAGTTACTAAGTACATCGCTGTTGACAACCACCATTACTTGTTCTAATGACATTTGAAAAAAATACATGTGAGAGTTTTACTATTAGTCAGCAAATGTAAACTCCAGTAATAGTATTTCCCTGGTTTTGTGGGCTTTTTAATCTTGTTTTAATAAGATGTCAGTGTTTGTGAAGACTGAAAGCTTATCCATATTCCACAGAAATCTAAACAATGCAGTCCCAAATCTTGATTTGCTTTCAATGAATGGGACGTACACTATCAGTTTCAAGAGAATTTGAATTTCACTATTAATAGCAATGACTAATTCATTTACATTGCTTTTCCTTGTTTGTTTCTACCCTGGAAGTAGGTAACATACAGAAGATGAACTTGCTAGCCTTGTGCAATCCCACATTTCCAAAAGTGTGTGGCAAAATACCTTTTCTTTGAAACAGTTATGATGGTCTTGTGTAAGGTGTCAAAAAATCCCAAAGTGACCTGCTAATTCACAGACAAAAATAGACACAAGAAGAGAGCCTCGTTTCAGAACAGTAAGTAATTGTCTGAAGTATGTTTAGAAGCTATAGGTTAGAAAAGGAGAAATATGATCACGGTTTTTAGTAGCTACAGTCAAGTCTACTGCATGGTTGTTACTTTTCTCTTGAATTTCCTAAGTCATTCAGACCTCTCCTGGAATTTTGCTTTCTTAACTATGGGAGATTGCATATGTTCCTGGCAATTTAAGATAAGGGACACACGCACATGTATTTACATGAAAACCACACATTTATACCATACTTTTAACACCAGAGCAAATAATTTCTGATGAAAGGGAAGGGTTTTTTTTACTTTTAGAATATTCCTTACCTGGTCTGCTGCAGTCACAGTGAAATCACATCTCTGTGTTTTAAGTTGCTTATGAATTTTAATTTGAGAAGTTTTCAACTAATGAAATAATATTTAGTGTCCAGTACATGGGCAAAACATCTGCTTACAACTCCTGCAATCTTCACATGATAAGTCATGATGGGAGGGGGGTGGGGTGGGGCAGAAGTAGGGAGAAGGTGGCAGAGCTATTTTTAAGGAAGGCAAGCTGATGTGTTCTTGTAAACCACCACAGGTGCTTAGGGAGATGGTTTAGTGGTGGGCTTGGTAGTGTTAGGCTAATGATTGGACTTGATGATCTTAAAGGCATTTTTCAACTGAAGTGATTCTATTCTTCTATATTCTTAGTCGCATTTGTGTGTATTTTAGTAACCCTTGTAGTCAACAGGCATCTAAAGCAACATTATGGGAAAAACCTCAGACTTATGACTGCGCAGTCTATAGGAGTCAAGAAGTTCACAAGGAGTTCTGCAAATGCTATGGAAGGCAGAAAAAATAATCACAATAAAAACATCTTTTAAAGAAAAAAATTATTAACAGAAAGGAGCTCAAAACAAAAGAAAGAAAGGAAAGAGGTGAAAGAAAGAAAAAGGTGCAAAAGAGACAAGAATCTATTAACTTTAATCACTAAAACATGGAAAGAAACCAGGTGCAGAATGTAGAAATGAAAAGGATATATGAACACAAAATAATTATGGAGACTGGGGTAGAGGGAACAATGGAACAAGGAAATAGGACAAACATAAAGCTGCAGAAACCGAACAGAAGTACTTTAGAAAAATAGAAACTTCATTTGTACACTGGAACTCTGACTATTGGGAGACACTGAGCTAACAAAGGCAAAATATTGTGGGATAGATAGTAGATATTTAGAAGATGATTTCTCGTGTCCTAACTGCCAGTTTCCCATTTGGCTTCTCAGAGTTCAAATGGAGTCAGGCAAGTTGAGGCAAAGCTTGATTTTGGCTAGTGTTGCTGCTGAGGCTCTGGATTCTGAGTTTAATATTAGTTTTAAAAGTACACTACTGTTATATAAGCTGCCACTCAGACTTGCTGAGGAAAGTATACTAAAGAACAAAAATAAAAAAAGTCAAAATGAAAGTGGAAGACAGAAAAAACCTATTCATCTTCCCTGTACAAGGAATGACAAAACTTCATTCATCCTTTAAAGGAACATTATGTATCTGTCTCTCTGAAATGCAAATTTTCCCAAGACAGCAAAGAAAATAGTAAGTAGTTTAAAATGTAACCAGGTGATAACTTTATTTCCAATAGCAGCTCTTCATTCAAAAAGCTTTGAAATCCACACTATATTAATTATTAGACTTTTAACAAACATCATAAAGAATCTGGAGTACACTATTTTGGGAACATCAAATTTAAGCCTAACTGCTTAACAGAAAAAGTAGTTTGAATTATATTATTAATAAGGATCCAGTTGAGCCACCAATGAGGACTTTTTTTTAATCCTACTTTCCAGAAGTACCACAGTTGACTATCTCATGAGCTTTGCAGATGTGTATCTCAGATAATGGATGATCTGTACTATTCTGAGAGTTTACTCTGAGCGGGAGCTGGATAAAATGTCACCAACTAATTGTTCCTAGCTTTTCAAGTCATTAGAGAGGAAAGCATGAAAGGATATCCTCTACCTTTATACCTACTCTACTGATTTGGAAAGAAGAGCCTGTAAATATCATCCTTTTTAAATGTAAAGAAGCCAACTGGCACACAACAAGAAAATGAGCAGACAATGGCATCTTAACATCATATACATCATAACATCTAATTGCCATATTTGGGAAAATCACTGTTCTTGGGATAGTTACACATTCACGGACTCAATTTCTACCTGTTCCAACAATCTGAATCACACTTCTTCTCACTGGTTATGTTCCCTACAAGCCACCACCTAAGTTATTCAGGAAGGAAAATGTTACAAGATGATCATCTTCTGAACTTTTTTCACAAAGCAAGATGCTAAACTTCAGTTGCAGAAAATCCTTCTTGTTACAACAGGATTTGAAATACTATTTTGCAATGAGTTGTAATAAGGAGGTCTGAAATCAGATTTTCTTGGTCATTGCCAACCTGACCTACACTCTGTCAGAATAAATAAAAATTTCCCATAATGATGACTTAACTGGATAGACAGCTAAGTTTTATACACTTACATCCCAGTTGCCAATTATGTCTCTACATATGAGTTACATAAATTTGGAAATAAATTTTACTTTTTCTAGTGTGGAGTAAATCGAGCACACATAGGTTGTGTCTTTTATTCTTTTTTAATGAACTGTGATTTATATGGAGAAAGTGCAAACTGATGACTAAAAGGGAGGAAGGCAAAGGTAATATGCAGTTGCATTACCTAAAAGAGTAGTCTTATCACATTTGTCAATTTCTTGTTTCAAGAAGGAAAGAAAATGAAACAATTTATTCCTAGTTTTACTTGTTTCTTGGATCTGAGCCATTGCTTCAAAGAGCAGTGTTGGCTAATGGTGTGGCAAAATCAGGACAAAATATCACCTAATTTTTATTGGAAAGCAAGAGGCTTCTAGATACCTTCTGCAGAATTTTTATTGCACAAGGAAGAATAATGTCTGGTCTTATAGAGCAATGCCTACACAGAAGCAGAAGATAAAGTTCCCTGAAGAAAGATATACATTGCCTTAGGATTTTGCAATTTTGCAGATTTTATATGCGCTAAGCTCAATACTGCCTTTTGTTTCAGAGCACAAAAATATTAAATTAACTAATTCTATTTAATTTCATTTAAAAATTGTTTTTACCTCTTGAAATAAATACTAAGACCATATTTTGAATTCATATAATTAAGAGTTCTAATGACAAGCATAAATATTGCTTTTTTTACCAAAGGCTAAAAGCATGTATAGAAAACAAACAAATCAACTTATTAGAGGCCAAAGAGTCACATAAAATTCTGTATCTAAATTCAACATTAGCCTCTATTTTCTGATCCAATTTTCCTGTAACTGAATTTACTTAGCAAATGGGAAAACTAGGACCAGAAGAGACTAAATAGTCTGACCCTTGAAGTTATACATCAAGATAAAGAGTTTTGACTCTCTTACATGCTCCAATTACTTACAACAGGAAGGCAGCACTAAATCATATTAAACTCAAGACTATTTAGAGTAACCCAAAACTAAAAAGTTTCTTCAAAATATCCAGTATCTTATAAAGATTTATTTTCCACTATCATTGTCTCTTCCTCTAAGGTCTAAATTTATGCTCCACAGATAAGGATACATAGCTTGTAATTTTATGGATGCTTCCACCTGTACTAAATTTCCAAATAAGCATAATAAAATTGGAGTCATCGAAGTCAGTATTGTAGAAACAAACAATTGTTTGTTTCATTAATCTACAAATTCATTAAATGAGAATGGAGGCCAAACAAAATTATACATACTTAAGTATAGAACCTCATAAAGCTGTTCTCAATGTTAAAGAGGCTAGAGCTAAGAGATAGTAAAACTGAACCTTTTTACTCAACATTTTAGAGATTAAAAATATTTTGGGTTAACAGTCCTCTACACTGCTAAAAAGTGTCATTTAATGTCTTAATCTGTTTTTCTTTAGCTTGATCTGGACTTTTGATTTTATTTCTCAGTATGATGCATTGGAAGACATGCTCATTTTCCAAGCAGGCAGCAGAATACATTTGTGCTATGTACTCTTGAAGGAGAAAAATAATGTATCTTTCTCAATGAGAGTCATTACCCTCATGATTTCCAGTGCAATATCCAACAGAAATTTCCTTTCGCAGTGCTGCTGCTCATGCTACAGTTGTTTTGCTTTCTATTGATTAGAGAGAGTCAAGGACATTAAGAGCTGAAGCTCAAACCACCATTGCTCAGACAGCCAGTACATATATTTTGCAGAGCCTCTAATTCAGGGACAGTTAAAGTAAAAAAGAGAGTGTTATTAAGCAACTGTTCAGAAACTGGAACAGAACCTGGAATTAACAGCAGTTCTCCACAAAATCACAGAAAATGTGCATTAGGGGAAACCCAGTTTAGGAAAGAGTGTAGCAATTACTATTTGCATACGCATTTTAAAACATGGGTATCTGTGGGTTATTTTATACTTCATTTCCATGAAACACTGTATGTCTGAGAGACCAATCAATAAATCAAGAGATGCTTTGTCAAAGCTTCCTGCAACTACAGTAATTTCACGATTATAAGCCGCACCGAGTATAAGCCGCACTCCCGGGTTTTGGCAACTTTTTGTTCTTTTGTCCATACATAAG
>PYHW01009175.1:506694-518900 GCA_013186435.1 Turdus rufiventris | reverse complement strand
CTTTGTCCATATATAAGCCGCACCTGATTATAAGCCGCACTTTGGGCTCAGACCAAAATTTTAGTCAAAATGGTGCGGCTTATATTCGTGAAATTACTGTACTTGAAAAGTCAAAGCTCTTAAGAAAGAAGGCCCTTTACCTTGTGAGATCCCTAGAATTTGTATTTAAATGCACTTATTGGTATGCATGCAAAATACAGAAACGCTACTGCACAGCTAAAATCTTGACAAGTGTCAGTTTACAGCCACAAGAAAGAAGATCAGAGCACTTGAAGGACACAACATAATTATATCTTGTCCCTTTGAAAAAGAGATTCACTGTCAATTTTGAAACTGTTCTGTCTCTACCCAAATATTGAAGACAATCTACCATCCAGTTAGCTTGAGTAATTCCAAATATTCCTTATTTTCAATATATGCTCTTTTAATAAGACCTGGCATAATAAGAGAGTTTTTATATACAAATTACGGAAATACCATTGTTTGTTACAGTACACTAGCAGTTATGGAACTATCACATATGTTCATTTATAATGGGATTATTTTGCTTACTGTTCCCTTACAACAATATTAATAGTTGACCTTTGATCAACTACTGTCCTTATAGCTGTTATTGAGCAATTCTCCAGCTTCCTTGCTACAACATTTTACCTTGTGTCTGTGAAATGTGAACACTTCTTAAAAGATGCATCTCATAATCACTATGGGCCTCTAGTAAAACGACTGTGGGGTTTCTTTACTTCATTAATTTCAACAGCTTTCCTTTACAGTTACTACTAACCAAGAATTTTCACATGGCAATCTTCCATTTAAAAACTTCCTTAAAAAACTCATCTGTGCGTGATTAACAGTCAAGATAATGGACTGTCAGCAAATCAAGAGCCAAATTCAGCCAGTCCTATTAATGTTATGCTCCATGAAGACAAAATACAAAATTTCTGTGCATTTCCTCTTCCTCCATCTTCTGCAGACTTCTAGGACCATGACCAAAGATCACTGATACATTTTGATACAATCTTGGCTCAAGTATTTCACCTGACAAATTCTCAGTTGATAGAAAACTTACGATGTAGGTCCCATAGGTAATCAGGCCCACACAGCATGTGTTTATGAGACATTGGCTCTGACCGACAAGCTTGGTCTATGTCTATGACAAGGCAATGCACTTAGTGAATGAGGGAATGGATGTTGTCTGCCTGTACTTCAGTCAAGTCTTTAAGGTATTTCCCACAGTTTCTCCTGGAGAAACTGGCTGCTCATGGTTTGGATGAGTGCACTGTTCTCAAGGTTAAAAACCATCTGGATATCTGGGCCCAGAGAGTGTTGGTGAATGGAGTTACATTCAGCTGGTGGCCAGTCACCACTGGCTTTCACCAGGGAAAAAGATGAAATAGTGAAAAAATGCTGCTCTTAAGCTCTTACCACAAATTCAATGTCATAAAATGGGAAAGAGACAACCTTGGAGCTGCCATTCACTGAACATTAGCTAAAGTAGTCCTCCTCCACAGTAACACATGGCCTTTGAGGGAAGTAAAGAATGAGGCACAGGGTGTTTCCTCATTAACCTCATGGCCTGGTTTTACATTCCCGAGAAGTCACCTCAAAGTTTTGCCTACATTTGTAGGCAGTTTGAAGAATATGCATTCAGGTCCTGCACCTATTTGAAGGGTCCACAAACTTTTGTTTCTCCCTAGATATTACAGTATGTTGGAATCCCTCCCCAAAGCAGAAGATGGAGAATATTTGTAAGGAAAAATATTGCACAAAACAGTACTAAATTAAGAAATCTGAATCTTCCAAATCACAGCTACTTGTAGCCATTGTGAAAAAATTGCGCACTTAGTCCAGTCTAGCCTTGGTTTGTTTTTACTCTGTTCTCCAATTTACATGGACACAAAATGGATCTCAATTCAAAGAAGCACTCTTCACTGGATACACCAAGGAAAGAAGCAGGAAAGATCTTGGGAAAAAGGGAAGTTGCCATTCTTCATATTTATGAATGTTACCTCTTACAGCACTCTTTTGATGCAACAAATCACATACATTTAATGTGCTAATTACACCTATATTACAGCCAAAAAGCCCCACCTGTAGACCCAGGCACTGGGAAAAAGTAAATAATGTTACTAAGTGATACTATGTAATTATAAATTTTGTTAACATCAAATAAATGAGACATGAATCTACAGTAGATACCATGTGTATTTGCCATAGCTGCTAGAGCAGACTATTAGCAAATCAGTGTATAAGACTCTTCCCTTACTTCCTGCAAATGAAGTGCATGGGTTTTCATCCACATCTGACACACAGGATGCCATGTATGTTATATAATTTTGAATTTCTGACTGAATACTCTTTTTCTGCTACCACTGACACATCAGGAAAAGAAATTTCCAAGGTGTTTAAACAGGAATAGAAATATCCTTTCCCTTTCTGTGCAAGTGAAAGAAACTGTGTCTTGTTACCAGGTTGAGTAAAACCACTCTCCAGCATATTATTGTCATATAACTTTGAGAGATAGAATCAAGAAAGGAGCATTTATATTGCTCAGTTATCACTGTAGTATTGCTGAGGTGAGCCTTCTGAATTTCCCTCCTTTTACACAAAGAATGGGATTGTAAATGTATTAAGGTTAACAAAATGCTTGAAATACATTTAAAATAAACAATATTTCAACTGAAAGAAACTGATGTTTTCCTTGGTGACAATTCCCCTAAAGGGGAAAAGAAAAGCAGAATCCTGTCTTCGCAGTCAAATTGACTTTTCAATCTATAAGCAGGCATACCAATACACCTAACTTCTTTGGTCAGGCAAACAGAATCCCTTCTTTTGTGCTCCAGAAACTAAACAGGTTCCAGCCTGCAACAACTGCAGGTCAGGAGTCCATGGAACCTGGCAATGTTTTGGCCATGATGCTGCCAAGGTGATTCTCTCCACTTCTGCTACGGCCACTGCACAGAGAATCAGCATCAGTGCTAACACCTGCCTTCCTTTCATAAGATAGGCTTCCCATCTCATCCCTATTTCCCCTTCCTCCTCCCAGAAAATAAATTCAAGATATACATGGAACAAGACTACTGCAAGCTATAGCTTGAATGACCCCTCAACACCTGAATAATCATGTGAGTTCAGGCACAGAAGATGTGGAATGTGGAACAGGCACACAAGAAGATCCAAACAATAGTTAACAAGCCAAAAACTCTCTGGAATGTGCAAGACTGCTTGCTTCCAGGCCCATTTGCTAAGGTAAATGCAAAGATAAAGAGGTTCAGGGCACATATTTGCCAGTAAATAAAAATATGCAGGGATGTATCTTCTTTTTTTTGTCCACAATCATGTAATCAATATTAAAATTACTATTTTGGTGTAGGACAAACAGAACTTTTCTAGAAAATGTTCCAGTACTTCTCAAAGCAGAGCATGGGTTGATTTTTTTTTTTTTTTCAAGTACATATGGGGCCATCCTACTTGAGGAATGAGGGAAAAGAGAGCTTTGAACCTGTGGACACAATCTATACCTTTCCATACAGACCAGAGAACATACCCTAGTCCCATTGACTTTGATGGCATACTGGTAAGGTTAAAGACTGCTGTGTATTGCCCCAGAACCCAGTCAAATTATACAGTATATGCAAACCACACACTGTGATTACTGTCCAGAGAGACCACTTAAGAGATAAAACAGAACTAAGTTATTTCTCATTATGTGACGTTAATTGGAGGAGGTGAGTCAGTTATGTGAGATGCATGCTATTATTGCAACTGAATTTATAATTTTCAGAATAATTGCACCACTATTTATTAATGTAGGGCCCAGAAGTCTGGTGTTTGGCCAATGGTAATTATTTAGGCGTGTTGCCATTAATTACTATTGATGGAACACGAAGTAATTTTTGACATTCTGTCAGAAAAATGCATTAAAGGTACTTGAGAGCTTTTTTGATTTTACTCTTGCCTGGACTGGAAAATAAGATGTTGATTGAAAAAATGTTAAAGAACTTTCAAAAAAACTCCACCCAAATCACACACAAGCCTAAGCTGAAACCCAAGATTTGTGACATCTCCCTGGATACACAACTAGGTTTGTTTACACCAATGGATTCGTAACAGTTGCTTCACAATGTATTTGTAAAGAGCAAAGCAGGACAGCAACTTATGTTTTCACATGGCTATTTAAACAATTCCAATTTTTCAAGTATTTCAATAGAAAAAATTCCCCTTTCAAGTTTTGTTCAAAGTCCTGACATTTATTTCTGAGATTCATAAGGGAACGTAATATGCATTATTAATTCACAGTTTTGACTGCACGTATAGTTTTTTGACCCAAAATGTATGTATTCATGTATACACAAATATAGATAACAGAATACATACATCCTGAAAAAATAACTGAAACATATGAGGTATTTTATAGTGACATCTGTTCTAAGAATAATTAATCAGGTATATTTAATAACAACATTCTTTACAGGTTAGTCTGAGTAGCTTTATTATCTCACCTTCATTGTCGCAGTCTTGCAATGAAAGCCATATTTGATCTACCAGACCAACTCCTTTTACTTCACCATGAACTGGAATGGAATGCATTACTATTAATGCAATTAATGTCAAAGGTTTGGTTTGCAACTGCCAATGCTACTCTTTCTAAAATTTATATTTCTTCATCTTTATCTTCATCAATTTTATCTTTATTTTACTTTATTTTTCATTCTACACTGCAGAAGTGAAGAAATCCACTGTGTTACTTTTAGATTGTTCTCATTTTACATTTTTCACATGAAACCATCTATAACATGAGAAAGACTGACATTAGTGGTATTTTTTGGACTGGATTCTATGAGATGTAACTTGTACATGTGTTTTAGAGCTATGGAAAAGCACATAATTTCAATATATTTATTTAAAACTGCAATATTATACTGTATGATAAGCTGCAAGGAGCTACTCTTCAGTCACTGGCCAAATTCTTCTTGGTGTGTATTCTTGGCCTGCAAAGACAAACTTGGTGTACTAACAGTCTGCACAAAAGTCAGAGTCAAGGCTAGGTCATGCTGCATGCAGAAATTTCTTTACTTGGTGCTTATGAGATTTTTCCAGGACTTTTGCTTTAGTTGAGTATCACATAAAGACAAACCCCTTATTACTTAACTTCGAAGCGGCTTGTTCAGCACCTGGCCCTAGTCCTCACTTCCAGTACTGAAAGTAACCTATAACTAACTTGTTGTGCCTAAAGGTCCTGCAAGCTCCCTGCTGTTGTGCCAGAGATCCTGATATTCCCTTGCTGAAGCAGGAGGTACCCAGGCAGCTAAACAAGAGGTACCTAAATCCCCTTCTGTTCTACTCCAAGGTACCTCAGCATTGGCATGACATAAATATGGACAGAAGATTTGCAAATTCAGTGCTGAGTATTCTTTGCAACAACAAAAAAAATAACTTCACACGCAAAAGCAGCAGATTTGTAGCCAGCAGATCTGGACATAGGTTATGAATTCAATGTAGGAACAAATATCTAAAAATAAAAAAATATATAAAAGCAAATCCCAGCCAAATGGCAGGGCTCAATTTGAGTAATCTGTTTAAATTATACTGCTTGAAAATTTCTGTAACTGCACATTTATATATATATGCACATACAAACTCCCTCCAACATATTTCATATGAGTCACTGAAGAGCTTTTTCCTTGGAAATCACATTAACATTAAAAAAAAAAAGCAATAGAAATAGATTTTCTATTACTAGCATTTCATGAACACCGTAAAATCAGTAGAATATATAAAGAATTGATTTAGGCCATATTAAATATTACGCCAGAAGAATGAGCAGATGAACCGCGCATATTGTTTGACTGATTAGGGCTTATGACCAACAGCAAATCTGGATCCATCATGTTCAACAAGTGTGATTAATTTCATAATATTCTATAATAAAGCTGAGTTCCAGAAGCTCGCTCCTGGAATTATTATGATAACTCTGAACTCTGTAATGACTTTAGACCTTTCTCTTGTCCAGATTTTTCTAAAAGGCAGGAGAGGGAAGAGATGATGGACCCCAATGTTATTTATTATTTTTCAGCCAACACAAAATTATACTAGACCAAACTTTTTAGCTCTTGCAAATACATTCAGCTCATTCTACTCAAGTTACCTTGATCTTAAATATCACTTTTAAGTCACAGAATTTAATTTTCAAAAAGCAGACATTCTAAAGCAGTATGATGTCTTTGTGAAAACTGAAGTATTTAAGGATGATACTCAGCTTTGCTTGCTTCTTGACAAAGCATCAAACTTGTTTTGGCAGCTTATTCAGAAAGAAAATGCTTGGATGAGAGAATATTTTAACAGGATTCTAAACTAAATATTAAAATATTTGTCTGTATTTCTGACTGTTTATGATCTTTCTCAAAACAGGAAAGGTATTTTACAGGGACAAATATTTCCACTGCCATAAAGGAGCATTGTTTCCTTCGCTGCAATTAAAATACTGGATCTGGTACTCCCCTTAGGATTTACAATATAACTTCAGGAAGTGAGGTTAGTTAATGAGCATGTAACATGTTTACTTAGCCCACACTGAACTTAATTCTAAATAAACGAAAAAGAAATTATATCAAAAATCTAGGAAAAAGGCAGACAAAAACCATATTAATATTTTTTAAAATATGCATTTTACTTGCAGCTCTGGAAAACAAACTACCAAAACACATTAAGAAATATCATTGCCCGCGCAATGGAAACAACCTTTCCCTTGCAAAGACAGAAAATTTTTTCAAACTCAACTCTATTTTACAAATCTTGCAAAATCAAATAATTGATATATGCTGCTGCTTTACAGCTTTCTTGTCCAACCCATCCAATCCCACAGCATTACTGGGGATAGGATGGCAGGGGGAAAGACCTTTTCATGCCTGACATGACACTGTTCACAAAAGCAGCACCCTCGTAGTCGGATCAGGGCAGAGCCCTCTCCAGTAATAATGTGACTTTCTGTCTGAGTCCAACTATGCTAAGAGTTATTGATGACAACCTCAAATAAAACAGAAATTAAATCTTCCAAAACACTCCTATGACTGGGCAAGAGTTGGGAGAAGGACAGACACCAAGCAGCAGTTCTGACCTTGAAAGAAAACTATTGATTGGATTTTGCCTTGTGAAAGGAAGAAGGGAAAACTGAAACCAACCACTCTGAATCATTAATGAGCTCCCACAGCATGGTCCCACCTCCAGTTTTTACATATCCATGTGCATTTTTCTTTTGGCTTCCTCAAAACTAGCCCATTTGCAATCTATACATGAAAAGAAAATGAAAATTCATTTCTTCAATGAAAATTCATTGAAGACAACGTGAAATACCTCTAGACAACAACTCAAAGTTTTGTGTACGTCAGATTGTGTAACACTTAACAACGTACACATTACATATATTTTTAAATACACACACACACACACACACACACAAAGATATAATAATTGCTGTAAATGAGTAAAATATGCTATTAATTTCCTCTGCTGCTATTATGTTTTTGTTAGTACACATTGAGGCAGAATGTGACTTTCCAGTCTTTTGATAATTCCTATGACTGACAGGGCTTTGAGCATATTTTCTATGAGGAATTTGGCCCTAAAAAAAGAGACATTTATTTGCTTATTTTTAAAGAAAAGCACTTCATAGAATGAAACAAAACAAAAGTACATGAAGAGTTATAATTTGTGTGGCAGGAAAAATTCAAATAACTACTATCTTGTATTGATTAGCACTAAAGTGATAGAGAAAAGCCAACTACTAGATAAAACATAGGAAGGTGTGTGATTATTTTCTCCTTATTTATCTTACATTTCACTCATCCTTCTTCTTACTGAGTTTTCCCTCCTGAATATACTCTTAGTTTTTCTTCTACACTCTCTTTTCTACACGTTGTCTCCAATAGCTTTTCTTCAGTAGGCTCAGCTACATTGCTATTTACTGTAACACAAAGGGGACATCTTCCTTTGTTCTTGGCTCATCTAGCAGTCCTAAAGAAAATCATTCCCTATTAATGTACTTCTATACAGAAGCCATAACTCTGTTTATAAAATGACGTTTCTGATACCTTTATTAAACAAATCAACCTTTAAAATGGGAAACTATTAAGCCAAGATTTCTTTTAAATGTGATGAAACAAAGTGAACTTGAAGAAAAACATCCAACAGCCAAATGATCATTGACTGTAGGCATTTCCTCTTAAAGAGATACAATCCAAAAAAAACCAGCAAGGTGCAAATACAAAATTATTTTTCTCTTTACTATCCCCTACAAGAAGGAATAATGTGATGACTTCTGTCCTCACTGTCACACAGCAGCACATTAGCAGAAGTATACAGGCTATGTTGACACAAAGGAGTGCACAATGCTGTCCAAAACAGTGAGTTCATGTGTGAGAGAAATTGGCCACTTTAAAAATATCCATGTGATTAATTTACCATGAATTGACTATTTAATTAATTTAATTACAATTTAATTATTTAAATACTTTCACTGTCTAGATATTAGAAATGTCATCTTTATGAAGGATAATATGGTAACATTGACAAAAGTAGGAATTGCTACTACTGGAATTAGATTCAGTTGCCTTCTATACTAATAGGATACATCCCACTACAGTAACACTGCAACTTCCTTACTTAATAATTACAGAAATAATGTCATAAGATAATATGCCAACCATTATCTTACACCAAGTATATAGAGAATTAAAAATTACATACTGGAATAATAATTTTCAGAAGGAGATTATCCCTTTAGCTCTGACCTCTGAAATAAAACACTTCTGCTCACACTGCGGAAATACACATTTTTGTATACTACCAAAAAAAGTCCAAGAAAGATTGAAAGAACATAGGTTAGAAGTAAGTGAGCTATGCAACCATGCAGACACTCATTAAGTAAGAGGGAAAGAGATGGGTAAAACATGTGGAGGACAATGCACACACAGATTCTATAGCAAAGCCAGAAATAAATGTGCCTTCAGTGTTAGTACAAAACTCCTGTATGACAATACAGCAAGTTCAGCAAGAGCTTTACCACAGGAATTTACCTGGTGCTACACAGAAAGAGAAAAGTAATTCACAGTGTTATTGTTCAGTTTACATTTGTGCTCTAGGTCTGTCTGTTCCATAAGATTCAAGCAATGAATTATGAAGTATTTCAATGCCATGCACCGGCAACATCCAAATGCCATACCCAAGAGTCTCTAACACCTATTAATTATTTCTTTCTGATAAAACCAGAAAAAGAATATTCCAAATCAAAAGACCATTATTAGATATCTCATTCCCATTACTTTTCAAATTAGAAACTTTCCCACTTTGGTTACATGGCTGTGTTCATATCCATGGCTCTTTATATAAAAAATCAAGGAGGAATAAAAGACCTGTAGTTAGGTGGCTGTAGCAATTATAGCCAAGATCATAAACTTTTTTTAGAGAGAGGACCGGTAGTGATTTGAAAACAATGATCTGCATACATTCCTAGGTATAAAGTCACTTACAGGCCAAGGGCAAATTTTCCCTTTCTATGCATGTTACAAATCTGCTATCTGTGGAGTTTATCACAGTGCTGATCCTGCATGGACAGGTGGCCCCTGTTTCCATCTGTGGTGTTTGTGGTGCTGAAAAAGCAGTAAGACAGGCTAGGGCAAAGATATTTCTCTTACTGCTGGTTGAACCCTACATCACCCAACACCATGCCAGAACAAGCAATCCTTCTAATTTTACACAGCTGATCCACAGTTCTAATCAGCTGCTTCTGCATGCACAATGACTTGCACATGGTGGGTGGAAGAGGCCTCATTTTTTTGCATTCGTTATTTTAATTGTACATATTGTACACAGTGAAATTCACTGTATTCATTGAAATAGAGAAAAGTCTGGCTGCTGATTGCATTTTTTACTGTATTCTTGGATATGTTCACATCCAATCTTGTGGTTGAATCCCACTGTTCAGAGCTTTGCTTTCTCAGCTTCCGACCTCTTTGCTCCTATAGTAGCTGTGGTAAAAGAAACACATTTCTTGGCCCTGCCTATCTGTTCTTTAGTGACACTGATCTGACCTTGGTGCATCCCAAGCTGAAGGTTAAATGTTTTAATTTTTCTTTTCTTTCCTTCTTTGGTTGTCTTAAAAAGGTGCATTGGAATTCACAACTATGCAGATTCAATGAAGAGTACCATAAAAAATGGTGACTGCAGAACACTATTAATAACTAAGCAGCAGGACATCACTCATAACAGAAGCACAGATGTCTTACTCTGGTCCCACTATATTATTTTGAAACACAGATAGCTTCTGGTATCAAATTCCACACTAACAAACCAGCCTCACAACTATATAGTTCCACTGACCGCAGGAGTTTCATTTCAGCTTGGCAGCGTTTAGAGACAAGTAAAAAGATAGCTTCCCAAGATTTCACTCTGCTGTTACTGAGCTCAGACAAGCTCCTGGATCCAGTCATGGTGACTGGAAAAAGTCTGGCAGTATTTGCAAAATACTTGTAAAAGATGTGTTTCCAATACCATCCTCACTCAAAAGCTCTTACATTGTTGTTCTGCAATTGTTCTGGCCTCTCTCTCATCAGAGATTATACTCTCCAAAACTCTCAATCCTCTCCCCTCAGGCTTTTTTTATTTTGCTTTCATTCAATCCTTCATTCACTTTCTCACTGATTTTTTTTTTTTTTCCCCAAGGGCCATTTCAAAGTCTGTCTGGACTTTCCCTAGATAGACAAGAAATCACACTATGCCTGTTTTTTTCATGCTTCCAACAGAACTGAAGTGAATCTCACCTTCCTCATCACAACTAAGTATGGCATCTTCAATCCCAGCAACTCCTACACAGCTCTGGGCTCCTATCTTAGTCCTTCACACTCTTCTCTTTGTATTCAGAATATAATCAATCTTTCCAGCACAAAACTGGAAAAGGCTGTGAATTTTTTACCTTCTTTGGCAAGCTCTTAGTTGCAACCTTTTCCTCTTTCCTCAGTACAACTTAAGAAATTCCAGACCTGCACACTTTTTCTAGTCTTCTCACTGACCTGAAGACCTCCTCTCCTGTATTTTCTTGCCTCTATTTTCACTCCTTCCTCATTCTCTTTGTCACTTCTCAGCTCATTTCTATAATATCAAGCTTGGGATTTTTGGCTTTTTGGTTTTTTTTGTTTGTGTTTTTTTTGTTTGTTTTTGGGTTTTTTTGAGAAAAATAATCCAATCTGTCTCTGAAACTATTAACTGTGTTTCTCATTGTGCTCAATGAATGATTTGCAGGAGGTCCACCTGCTCTTATTCTTGGACTATTAGTCTTCCGACTTGAATCACCTTTGTGTGTATCCAAAACCTTACTCAGCGTAGTCTTGACGCATGACAGTTTTTTCCTGTTACTTTAACATATCATTCAGCTTCTCTGCTTAGAGTTTTGCATGATTTACAGTTTTGCATGATTTACAGTTCAGAACTATTTGTTCAATCAAAACTGCCACACACTACACTTGCTTACAAGACAATTATTGAATTCCTTACAGTCTGTTTCAAAAAGGAGAAAACGTAATTTTCTTCATGAAGTAGTAGTCAATGGCACTAGTATGTAGAATATGCAACCACATGTACTGCTGTGTAAGACAGGTGAAAGTCTACACAAAGAAGTAGAAAATACAGTATTGTAGAAAAGGAAAACTGAATCTGTTTTCTTTGCTTGTAATAATCACAAAAAATGTGAAGTTCATTTTTCATGGTTTTCCATCCTAGATCTACCTTTTATGCATTATTAGCAACTCCTTTCAGTGAAATTAAACAAGAGAAATGTGCCAGAATAGCAATCACATTCCAAAAAATGTGCATAATAAGCAATGAAGCTGTGTAGTATTTTAAAAATTGACGTATACTGATTTTTAGGACTAAGTTACAACTATACTGGACAAATTATAACCATGAAGTTCTGCTAAATGAAGCAGCAAGCTATTTTGAGTTATATTAAGGAAGACATTTATCTACCTGTAGCTGACTGGCTATATACCAAAATAAGAATGCACAAGCGTATGTGACCACAAATATGAATGTACATGGACCCTTCAGTCTGTTTCAAAAGGATTCATCAGTTCAGTCTACAACCTGCGCTGTTGTACTACTAGGCTCACGCAATTTTCTTACTGGCACCAACAAAATACCTTTTGCAGCACATTTTG
>PYHW01009175.1:483758-506644 GCA_013186435.1 Turdus rufiventris | reverse complement strand
CACATTTTGCGCTTTACACACACACACACACACACACACACACACACACACACACTCACTCTAGCCAATAGAGTCAGCTGCATGTGAAGTGCAGCTAAGGGCACCCTCTGATATTTCAGTTCCTGAAACCTCCTCTTCCCTCTAAGACAGAGAAGAATTGGTCCTGGTTCATATCTTGTCCAGAGCAGATCCAGAAGAGACCTTATTACCTCAGGTTCTTCTCTGTTACATTTTTTTAAGTCCTGTCGTGTTTAGAAGCAGTAATACTGCAAACCACTCATATTTCATTCCCTATTTAAGAAGCTCCTTAAGAACCACTCTAAGATGTCCGATTCATCCAGAATCCAGTGTTACAGTGTTAACTGTGGAACTAAAGGCCATGATTAAGTTCCACCTATTCTCTGGGAGGATTTCATTTCCTATGTTACTTTCCCAGATGCACACAGAAGCTAACACAGCTAACCACAGGACCCCTGCCTGCAGCTCTTCCCAAAGAAATGCTGACCCCCATCAACCTAAATCGGATTGCCATCTACACTCACTTACTGGCACAACAGTTAAAGAGGCCATAATGTAAAAACCATCCTGGCTCATTTACCTTTTTTCTTGTAATTTATGACCGTCAGAGGCTCTGTGGTGGTTTTTCTGAAATTTTTACCTGCCGAGACCTGGGCAGTCTCCCTTGTACCCGATAAGGACCAATTAGAGTTGGATTTTTAAGACTGACACATTATTACACCAATGAGAAAGTTTATGCCTCTTTCTCTGTGAAACACAGGTGTAAAGACAAAAAAAAACCCAAAAAAACAAAAAGGGGAAAACTGTTTTTCCCCTCCGGCTTCTCAGGCGGTAACACCGGCCCGGCCCGGCTCAGGAGGCCGCCGGGCCCCATTTTCAACGGGGGCCCCGATAGCCAGGGGGAGGAGATGCCTGTTGCTAAGATCTTAGCCCTCTTGGCACGGCAAGGGAGCCCGTGGCTCGGCAGAACCCTGTCCTGCTGCTGGCACAGCCTGGGGGAGAGACAGCTGGGCCCCGTTCTAGCAAGGCCTTCTCCCAACCCTTGCCTGCTGGGCAGGGTGGAGGGAAGACCTCCAGCTCACGGCTGGAATTGAATGCAGCAAACGCCAGAAAACAGCCATATAGCCAGAAAACCCATTGCTACTTTCTGTCTGGACGGGCCCTACAATCCTAGCCCAGCCCCAACGTGCCCTTGAAAGACTCTTTATGTAAATAGCTCTGGCCAACCCACCTGGAGGAAATCACAGAACACTCTGCCGCCCAGGCAAGGTATTAACTTTTTCTCTGCCCAAAACGGGACTTTGAAGATACTTTGTTCTCTCTCCTGAGCGAAAGAAAAAGACCAAGGTGGTGATGCACACAGAAACAGCATGAAAGCACCGACATCAGACAGAAGAAAGAGTTAGGTCCCAGATGAGGGAAGAAGGAGAGTCGTGGACTGAAATTTCTATTTTTTAAGCTATGGAGAAGAGAGTCTTGTTTCCCTTGTTTCATAAAGATGTTATGGGGTGGATGTGACTGTTGTGACTGAAGATATGAGCAGAGGAATTGGTGTTAGAGTAAGTAGATGTTGAAATAGCTGTGACTCCCTGTATTTTGAATAAAGAGAAGATGAAGACCCCTGCTGCTCCCCAGGGAAGACGATGAAGAAGAAAGACCTCTGTTTTTTTGGAGAGGAAGACAACTTTTGTTTGAACTGTTGCAATCCTTAAAATGTGCCCCATAGTTGATATGGTCCCCATACTTGATATGGTCCTCAATAAGGTTCTGGGAAACTGTTAGTTGAGGAAGGGATTTTTACATAGTGATCATGATTCAGTTCTCCCAACCAGCTGATTGCTGTGACATCGAGGCCAAGAAAAGATGGCTTTTTGTGTAGAAGTCTCCATAGAATGAAGACAGAAGTCTCCTCTCCTAAGTGAATTGGTGAAAGACTATTTTAGAGATGTTAAAGTGACTGAATTGTTTTCTGTACATTTTCAGTATGAAAGAAAATAAGTAGTGGGGGGGTGGATGGTCTAAAGTTTTAGTCTGAGTTTTTCTGTTTGTTTTTTTTTTTTTTCTTAAAGGTTCTAGTAATAAACTTTCTCTTTGTACCATTTAAAGTTGAGCTGTTTTGGCTTCCTCCTAATCCTGTCTCATAGCAGGAAAATTTCAAACTGGTGAACCAAAACACTACAGGTTTGTTCTTAAAAAGCAAGCAATAAATGTCAGGAAATAATTTGGTTTGCACTGAGTACAGGAGCTCAATGACAAAGATCACTGCTCCAAGGCCAGCTGGTGTACATAACAGTGCACATGAACATCCGTTCACTACCAGTGGTGGTCAATGAGAACAGTGCCTAGCTTTACATTCAAAGAACCTGCTTGTAGAAGCAAGGTGGTGCTTAGTAAAACATTGTCCTGACTGCTGAGAGAAAATTAAAGTTTGTGAAAATTACCATGACCACAAAAGCTAATTGCTTAAGTGCTAGGTCACTGTGATTAATAGAGAATGCCTACTGTAGCATAAACACTCTTCAGAGAACATGGATGGGTTACAGCCAATTGCATTACGACTGCAAACACATGGAGTCCCTCTTTCTTTAGCACAAAGAGGGTACAAACTGTCAGCTCAGAGCTGCTGCCAGCAACACCAACAGGATGGTAGAAAAAGACAATTTCATTCTTCTCCCTGGATTTCTCACTACTCGAATTTGGCATACTCTGACCTGAGCAGTGCAACTGGACAGACATTTCCAGTCCCTGAAGGAACATGCAGACTCTGACATGAGGAACTATCCAAACACACCAACAGGAAAAGCAAATTATTCAAGTTTTTCCATGGCCTCAAGACGCTGTAGCTAAATAGTCTGAAAGCATAAATGTGCCTCAGCTTCTTTGTTGGTTTGCTGTCATGCTGCTGTTGTATTTGCCACAGGACTTGTAGAGTATGCCGTGTCCAAAACTCAGGTATGGCCCACTTTGCCAAAGGAGTGAAAGGAAGAGTATTTCCTCTGATTCCTCTGCCTTCGTAGATTATCTGGTGAACTGCACCCTAAGCCAACCATAAAACATTCCAAACTATGGCTTTTCTAAAACAAAGCCATGTGTACTTATTTTATATTTTCCTTTACCAAAACAACAGGATGCTTAAAAAGCACAAAGAAAAGTTTTCCTCCCTTGTCAGCACAGAATGCAAGAACAACCATATTGGTCCAACCAAATGAAACATCTATTGTCCTGCCTCTGACATGAGCCAAAAGAATCTGCCTGAGGGATTGTGTTAGCACAGAGCAAGCGCATACCCGAACACCTTTGCCACACCACATCGCAAAGATTGCATGTGCCAGAGGTGATACCTTTGTGCTTAATAGCTGTATCACTGAAACTCACAGCTGCTGGGCAGAAACAGGCCCTGTGCCATCCACCTGACTCACAACCTGGGCTTTACTGTGCCACTGGCAGGTTGCATGACTTCTTGTGATGGCAGCAGAATAGTCTGTATTAATGTTTGCCTGGAGCACGCTGGGAGAGGCCGCTACTAAAGCAGATCCAATGCACAAGCTCCAGGCACCATGAAAAGCAGCTACAACACCTGCCTAGCTGGCAAGACAGCATTCAAAAGCACAGAAAAAGGAATTTAGCTAGGCGAGGCTTCCTACTACTCTCCAAAATGACTGGCAGCTGTGAGAGCTTAAAGGCCTTCAAAACAGCCACGGGGAGAAATATCTAGCTTGTGGTAGCCACAAAGACAGGATTTGACCTTTTAATTCGAAGGTTTTAACTTGACCTTCAGGCTACTAGAGAGACATTCAACTAATGCACAACTGCAACAGAACCACCTGCCACAGGAGAAGAACAGATAACAGTGCAACTTCAGAGGATGGGTGACAGAACATTGCAATGCCCTCTCCAATAAAATCAACAGGTTCTGGTTCAGACTCCTGTGCACGAAGGAATGTTATTACAAGGTACATTTCTGCTGCTGCCTGTTGCTGTAAGTCACAGAAATGTAACTTTCTGAAAGGACGCAAACCTCTCTTGCAAGACCTTTTTATAAAGGTAACAAATATTTCAACAGCAGGAGCCAGCTCCTATGCCGGAGACCTCCCACATGAAATAAAGGGTTCTGGTAAATCAATTCACTGCTTTTTGAGGAATGTTTTTCTTCCAGTTTTACTTACTCACATCTAAAGTTAAAATTTCTCCTACTTAAAAGGCCATAAATGGCATGTCTCCATGTTGAGGCTGGCCCTGTCAAATGTGGAGGCAAACCTGTGATCACACCCCTCACAAGGGTTACAAATGGACTCCCTCCAGCTGCCGAGGCTTCCACCTATGCTCTGCATAGAAGAGTTGTGGCAGTACAGAAATTGTGCCACAACTGTAGGCTGCCCTATTCTTACTTATGAAAATGATGCCTTTAAAATCCAAAATAGCTATGAGGGAGAAGGCCTGAGTTCTCAGACACTCTGTAGTACCACACCATCAACGCTCAGAGCAGACAAGAGGCTTCTGATAAGAGGGAGGACCACAGTCATGATTGGCTGGCCAAAGTGCAAAGAGAAGTGAAACTTCATGACAAATAGAATCATAGAACAGTTTGGGCCAGAAGGGGTCTTAAATATCACCTGTTTTCAACCTGTTTGCCATGGGCAACCTTCCACTGTCCCACATTGCTCAAAGCCCCATCCAGCCTGGCCTTAAATACTTCCAGGGATGAAGCATCCACAGCTTCTCTGGGCAACTTGTTCCAGTGCCTCACTACCCTTAAAATAAAAAAAAATATTCCTAATATCCAAACTAAACCTGCACTCTTTTCACATATTTTGTTATCTATCAGGAAAAAGTGACTTACACCTTTTATAAATACTTCTTGTATGTTTGCATTATTCCACCTTGTGCTATTCACACAGGGTATTCAGGGTGTTCAGCCATGCCAGACAGTTGAAGGAACAATGTATTAGCCTTTGACACCATGAATAAAACTGATGTAGGCTAAATAATAGTTACTAGACAGTTTACCCATTTCACTTCAATATAAAGCATCCTGTTACATTGCTCTGTCTCTGACCTCTTTTTTAAGAAGCTTCAAAAAATCAAACAGAGAAAATTAGAAATGTTCTCAATCCTGCCCTATTTTTCTACTTTCTAATTTCAAAGACAGATCTCATTTTCCTAAATCTGGTTTCTCATTTCCACACTAGAAGTGCCATCAAGACTTCCTGGTTTCTGCTATTGGCAAAGCAAACAGCACTAAATGGGACAAAACACGACAGAGTACAAAACAGAAAGAATGACAGACTCTTCTTTAACAAGGTAATTCTGATTTTTGTGCAGAATTCAGAAGAGATGTCAGGACAAAATGGGTTTTGATGGCAGCACAAAAAGTTCTTTCACTTGGGACAACTATTCCTATGTCACTCATGACCCATATATGGAAAAAAAGTCATTATATATAACACACTATTCCAATCCTTACACTGGATTATCATCCAGCCTGAGCAATGAATATAAACCTAATGTTTTAAGTACATAAATGTGAAAAGCTGGAACACTGGCCACTGTGAGGCAGAGAGGTATACTTATATTGCACTAGTGTGGAAGCATTCGGAGTACCGAATCTGCAGGAAAAGAGTAATTGAGAAGAGCTGTGAGTCACTTGGAAAAGGTATATTTGGTTACCCAAAAGGGAACACTTTGAGGGATTCACTGGATGCAGCGAATATCCCAAGTTGCGGATATTCTGGGGGATGTTAAGTCTGTATCAGGGTGTGTGTGTGAAAAAGAGATATAAAAAGGACCTATTCATTCAAATTATAAAATCTTAATTGAACTTTTTCCCAGAACTGAAGTAAAATCTAAAGTGTTTCTTTTACTAGATATTTAAGAAACTTAACTACCTTTTGTTTAGATTTTTCTTAATTCTAATTTTTTAAAATTCTTCCTAAGATGAAACAGCATTGCTGCAAAAGTGGCTTTACAGCACTTCTTGTTCATTCTGAAGGAAGAGACACCATAGACATCACCACTTTACTCTGCTTTGTGCTGAGTGTGGGACTAGACACTTGCAGAGGCCTGTCAGCCTCAAGTGTTCTGTGGAAACTCAGTTCAAGCTGGCCCAGCCTTCAGGAGAAACCTCTGTGGCCAATCACTTCCATATTAGTCTTTTTCCTAATTGAAGATCATACAGTGGGCCTCATTTCTACCAAGAATACCTTCTATTTATCTACTATTTATGTTCCAAGCTGGAGTGTTTAAGAACTGCTTGGGTTTTGGCATTAAGTTTTATAGCATTGCACCTTGACACTTCCTCAAAGGGAGATCAAAATCAAGCACATATGTACTTCATAGTAAATGGTGTTTAAACGATTGGAGAACCGGAACAACTCAAAAATAAAGAGAGAGAGAGACAGAGAGAGACAGAGAGAGAGAGAGAAAGAAAGAAAGAAAGAAAGAAAGAAAGAAAGAATGAAAGAAAGAAAGAAAGAAAGAAAGAAAGAAAGAAAGAAAGAAAGAAAGAAAGAAAGAAAGAAAGAAAGAAAGAAAGAAAGAAAGAAAGAAAGAAAGAAAGAAAGAAAGAAAGAAAGAAAGAAAGAAAGAAAGAAAGAAAGAAAGAAAGAAAGAAAGAAAAAATAAATGTAGGCCAACTTTGCTGTACTTTCTTCTGTTATCTTTCTTTCTGAATCACTGATTTCTCTTTCATCTGATTACTTCTTCACTCTAATCACAGGTAAACTTACCATTATCATGATCTGCTTTCTCTCCACCTTCCATTACTCTCATCCTCTTATTTCCTCCTATGTCCCATCTCATTTCTTTCTAAAATTCTTCATGGAGTAAACCACAATTTGCCCTCACAAAGTAACATATTCCCAAAACAGCATGACCTGTATATGGCCAAAAATTTCCTATACAAGTGGGTGACAATTCATCCTTTGCACATAAAAAAAAACAAAACCAAAACAAAACGAAACAAAAAACAACAACAACAACAACAACAAAACAAAAAAAAATAATAATAATAATAAAAAAAAAAAAAACGGAGAAACTCTAGGCTGTGTAAAATAAAGATCTGTGAACTAAATGTGGATGTAGCCTGAACATGGAGTTGAAGCTCTGCAGTTTAAATTTCTAGGACTGTCTTATTCTTTCACTACCTTGAACTAGGAGCTCTGCTATTTCTATGTGGCTCAACCCATACCAAAATAGAGCCTTAGCAACCATCATTTTCAGCTCCCCTCATTTCTCCTGTATCCATGCCTTCTCTTTGATCTCTTTGCATTTCATCTCTAAGGTGTCAACTACTCAGTATCTCCCCAGTTCTCTATTTCACTTTATGCATGCCATATCCATGCATACTCATTTATCCCATCACCTGGTTCTATATTCTTTTAGGGGAAGGGAGAATGAGATACATCAGGTACTTGTTTGTACTTGTTTTCTTTATTTTTCACTACTAAGCACCATGAGGTCTCAGATAATTTTCCTTTGCTCATAGTATCAGTGCTAGTAATACCACCATAGCAGTCTGAATCATATAAAAGCTCTAAGCAAGCTAGTAACTCGTTTTCTCCCTCAATTATTACAACTGAGTTTACATTTTGCAATCAAAGCAGATCAGAGTCAAATGCACTATTGTATCATTAAAAATTCCCCAACTGAGATTTGAGCTGTCTTCATAAATCTTGTGTTACATATGAAGCGTCATCTACTTGCATGTTCCTATTACAGAAACAGCTGCCTTATTCTGTGGTATCTTGCACTTTAGGATTGGACTCAGGAAACCTAACAGCACACCAAACAGACAACAGAGACCTAGAGATCAAATTTTACATAAGTAAGAACAATGGAACTCTAAAAATGTCTAACAGTGTGGTCTGATAGGGTGACACAGACCCAAACCAATGCAATAAATAGGGCTCTTTTATTTACTGAAACACAAGAGAATGATAGCTTAAATTTTTTAATATCTTTGTAAAATCCTTTACACAAAAATACCTTAATGAATCAGTAATACAAACTCTCATTCTTTGACATACTTATAGCAATTTGCTTCTTCCAAGTAAGGTACTTAGACGCATTAACAGCTCTTTCTTCCAGTGTTCATGTGGTAAGGCAGTCCCCATTAACAAGTGATGCACCTAAGACAGACAATTTATATGATTGGCCCATGACTACAGGGACTGGAATGTCAGTATCACACAGTAAAAAGAGCTCCTTGTGTGTGGTTCAGATGAGTATTCATCATTGCCTTTACATTGTCTACTCTCTAAAAATACTACAGATTTGAGCACATTCATTTTTCTCTACATCTGATCTTAAAACACTGACTCACATAAATTGATCCCTCTTTTATATTCTGCTCATTGACTAAGTAGTAGAATGTTCTAAAGGATTGACACCCACAGAATTGGCATTTGGATAGGTACAACACAGCACAAAATCACTTCTATAGGTAAAAGTGGAAACTCAAAAACCTCAGTATTTCAGTGACTTCCGGAAAGTCAAGCATAAAATGTGTTCCCAACCTGCAAACTTGATCTTTCAAATGATTCTGAGAAAGAAAAATTGTAGGCATTACTGCTACAAGCTTAATGTATCGCAATTTGAACATTAGGTCATACTTGTCAAAATGCAGATCTTTGCTGAATATGCAAAGCTTTTATTTTGTAATTGTTTCATAATTAAAAGTAAAAGAATTGTTTCTATTTTAACTGCATTTCTCTTTTCTCCTACTCTATAAGCAATAACCCAATTGCTTAAGCAAGACTGATGCATGAATTAATAATAAAGATAAAATTTCTCCCTTTTCCCGCATCAATACATCAAATTACTCAGAGTCATCTTAAATCTTAATCTCCAAAATCTTAATTCTTCAATCACCAATGTGAATGAATGAGGGTTTTTTAAAAGTTGCTTGCAATCAACCCCTCTCTGACAAGAAGGTGAAGTCAAGGAAAATGTATTAAAGCAGAAAAACCAATGACCATTTGCTATATGCTTACAGACAAGTAAGATACAAAACATCTTTCTTGACAGCCCTTAAGTAGCACCTTCCAATACAGCCAAAGGAATATGCAAAAGACAGAATGGTAAGACACTCTACCTTCACCTGGATTGTATTTAAAGTCATGTAAATATGATTGTTTGAGTAAAGTCAGTCATTGTGTTATGTCATTGTGCCAGAAGGACAGTTTTGCTTTGGAAGGAGACAGTGTTTCTTATCCAAACTGAAATACAGTAAGACAATTGAGAAATATGCTGCAACTGAAATGAATTCCAAGCTGCCTTCTCCTGTATTGTCTTTTGGACCAAAGCTCAACCAGTTACCAGAGGTTACAAGCAAATAAAATATAGTGTACTGTGACATACCGAGAAGAATAAATATTCTTGAACTATCAGTGTGCTTCTGTTGGAATAATGCTTTTATTTAAAAAGATTTCAAGGATGTTTATGGCCCAATACATATGTTACAAAAATCACTTGAGAAAAAGAGCTATCAAGAAGCAGCAGAAAATACGTTTTTTTGGACTTTGGCAGGAAAAATCCATGGGTGTGTTCCTAATTTTAATCAGCTTGATTAAAGAGAACAGCATTCTCATTGACAATCCACATTTTAAACTTGCGCTCAAAAAAGTTGGCAAGCAGCTAGCAGGAACTTAAAGTAGTATTTTGGGATGTTTGTCCTAAAAGAGGCACAGTTTTCTTTCCTAGATCAACCACACAGTCTCATTACCTGATCACACAAAGGTAAATTTCTGTACCCTGATCTGCACAGACTTGCTAGGCTTTGAACGGGGTGAAGAATTCACAGTCAGGACATATTTTTAGACACAGGAGGTAGCACAGAGAAGGTTTGAGGAAGGAGAAGCACCTTTCAAAGCATGGCATGCAATCTCACAGACACGAGAAGATAGCTGGCATTGCCTAAATACAATATAAATTTCAGATGGTTTGTTCCCTTATCTTTGGACTTTGCACTCAACTCAAGGCAATGACAGAAACTTCATACAAACATATGAAAAAAATCCTTCTCACCCCACAGTGAACAAGTACACACATTTACCTCTACTTCTGTTGGTTTTCTACCTGTTAACTCAAAAGACAAACACTACTTTGTGTATGAGTGTCTTCTCTTCCTTTTCTGATTTTGGTAAAACCTACACAAATTCCATTTATCTCTATCAGGAAAGCTCCTGTGATAATACTCTTGTCCATGGCTATCCACCTCCAGATTCCCCAGGAAGCAGGGAATACTAGGGATATTGTCTTGTCACTGGAATAGGAACAGTTGACATAATCAAAATGTTTTCATCCATTTAACTGAAAAATGCTATTTTGAAGTTTATCCACTAATTTATCTTCCATCAGTTTTCTTCATACTTCTCTTCATACTTAGTGGTATGATTAACGTCTGCAAACTGTGTATTGGGCTGGTTATGCTGCAAACCACTTGGTTACTTCCATCATAATTCAACATGCAAAGTAGAATAAAACAGGATCAGAATTACTATTCCACAAATCCTCCCAGGGAGTTCACAAACGCTCCCTTGTCCTCTCTACTCCACTTCCCTTTTTATTTTTCAGTTTCATAAGCTGGTTAGATGGAGGCAGAAATAAACACAAAACTGTAAGAGCTGTCTTGGCAGCCTCCAGTGAATTCCTACCGTAAGCATTTTCACATCCCACAGCATGCAAGCAAGCAAGCAAGCCAAGGTGTTTCATAAGAGCAACCCACAAGCCTTAACAAATGCATTTACGAAATTAGCCAAAGCTTTTACCATTTATGCTGTAGCATCTTGCAACAGTCTAAAAACCTCACCTCCAGATCCAAGCAACCAAAAGCAGATTTTCATACAAAGATGCTGTTGCTAGGCCCTGTATAAGGTGTTTAACATGTACACAAGCAGCGAAATAGAAAATTATGTTTCACCAATTATTCTGATGAATTTTGCTATGGAAATTTGAAGTCTAGCACAACATGAGGATTTTTTGTACTAACCCTATTTTAAGACTTCTCTAGCACAGACCGCAGTTCTGTTCTGTACTAATACTGTTCCCAAAGTCAATCATTAGAAAGTGCTATCTCCTCTAGCTCTGAAAGACAGAGTAAAAAGAATTAAGGCAAGAATTAAAACAACTGCTCTTACAGTACAATCCAAATTCAATCAGAATACAGAACATCCCAAACAAAATGTTTCCAAGTGCTTTGCTTGTTCTCACCTCTAAAAACACTCTAATACTACAGTTTGGAAAGGTAACTGAGTAAAACGAACATATCCCAAGTTATTCACTTAGCTTAGATATACCAAATGAATAGAGAAAAGCAAAAATAGGGATAATTTGTTTCTGTGCAACTCTTCAACATATTGAAGACATTGATCACTACTGCCAAAGATCTGGAAGTTCCCAGAGGACATGGTGCTCCCTAACACAGAGAGTGGACACTTTTCTGCTCCATTCAGCACTGGAAAGAAGATATCTGTGGCAGCCTCAGCATCTGCAGTTCTTCCAGGTATGGGCAGCTCTGACACAGCCATAGCTCAAACACACCAGCCTGTTCCACATCTCTTTCTGGGGACTCGGTCACTGTCATTCCCACACTCAAACCACGCTCAAGCTCTCTAACTACAAAACAACTCAGCAAAAACACAAGTCTAAGAAATGGGCAGATGATGCCCATGTAAAAGATGGGGTAAACTGACATTTAAAAGTAGGAGGCATAAAACAATGTCTGCAGAAGCTGCAGATGCCTGCTCTGAACCCAAATGAGAAGAAAATGTATTCCCTTACATAAGGATATTGTCTACAGAACGCACAGTTATGTTAGCCTATATACATTTTTTCTTCTGATTTTCTATTGAACTTTTATCCAATGGTTTTATGAAAAATACCACTGGTGGCAGTTTGACTCCTCCAATTACCTAATAGTTACTTTGTTTTTGTTTTTTTTCCAAATTGCTTCCTGAAGAAGGGTGTGTAGATATTTAATGACGGGGTGTCTAAGTGACCATGTTGTGTGTTCAGAACATAACCGAAAAAAAGAAGCATAGCCTTTTGTGCATTTCTGCCTGGTATAACTTAGGAAGTTACTTCTTATGAATGCAAAAACATCCTTAATTCTGGAGAGGATTTAAAAATCTTGTTTTATAAATATTTTCCATGGAAATCTGGATATTTAGCTCCTTTCCATTTCCCTACTGAGGCTGTTTATTAAACTACCACTATAGCACACTGTTTGTACACAAAGTTTGGATTAATTTTGCTGTGACTGAATTAAATTGCAAATGCCTCAAAATTGTCAGGTAGCTGATTTGACCCTTTTATTCACAAATTCCAAGATACATATTTAAATGTATTGATCAATAATGACTGAAAAATCCTTTCATCATGCTCACCTCATTTTTCTCATGTTCAAATAAACCAGGTTACTTATTTTCACATTTCAATTCTCAACATATATTTACACTGTTGGCTTTTCAGAGCAGGCAATATTTTCTTATTAGCCTGGGTATTACATATCTATTATATCTAATCCCAAGTCTTTAAATATTGTTTTAATATAAATTCACTAATATTGATAAAGGGAGAGAGTGTTTCTGGGATTTTGGACTATGGATAGATCTAAACAGTGGATTTGAGGTGTGAATGCCTGCTTTGAAGAAGTTTGAGGTCCTCTTAAGGGACAGATGAAAGTCACTCCTTTATCATAAAGGACACAAGAGTAATTTGTAACTCACAGTGACATTTCACCACTAAAAATAAAATGAACAGTACATATGAGGTTACTGCCTATTTGTAATTTCATTTCCATGAAATCATATTCTTATTAAAATATGATCTACATGGACAATTTTGCTACTACTGCTACTCAGGTCAAGCTTACTCATGCAAGAGCACTATTTTTGTGAGAAGAGCTGTATCTGAAGATACCAGAAACAAGTAGCTTCCTGGAAGGTAACTTTAGCACTACAACACAAAATAGAACTTTGTGCATTCTCCCTCAGGGTAGGGTTTATTTCCCAGTTTCTTTAATAATGTTGTGTTGAAATATTTAATGCATATTTTGAAAAACCTAACAAGTATTCAACTTTAAAGAGCTAACATCAAACAGTTCTCTCTGTTTCGCTCAATCAGCTTCCACCTACTTCAGCTCTCTTAATGCAATTCAGAAAGCATCAAACACAAATAAAATTTAGGCTGAGCTGTTCAGTCACAGACTAGCCCTCTGCCAAAACTCTGCAGCTCAATCCTGCTGACTTCATGATGCTATTCAGGATATTTCACAATGACTTTTCTTTTCTAATGCTACCCCAAACAGCAGAGACTCTGTTGTATAGGCAGCAGGTGAGAGATAAGATTACCATCCCAGCAGCTGATCTGCACTGACTATGTGTCTGTTCTGCTCAAATCTCATTTGTTCCAAGAAATCTACTCTAAACAGAATACAGGAACACAAAATATAGACCAGATATCTCTGAAAAGAGCACTTATCAAGAGCATGTAAGCATTATCAAAACATGCATCCAAATGGTACTGTGTCATCAGTACATTTAAGAAGGATATGAGATTAACAGGAGTCTACCAAAAGGTTACTTACCATGTTCTCCATAGACCCTCATCTATGTATCTTAAGAACAAATGCTCATCTACTTTAGCATACAGGAAAGCATCTTCTGGGTCTCTCAAAAAGACAGCAAGTTGGTTTTTTTAATTTTTTTTTTTTTTTACATTTCCTTTTTTTTTTTTAATACAATTTCATCCACATCATTAGACACAGACTGATTATACCAGTAAAAGAATATAGTAATGGAGTTGTTGCAGGTACCTCTGTGTTACACATACCTCCATCTGGCTGTAAAATAAATAAATGAAGGGCTGAGGTTTCCCCCTTCCACAGTGACATAAGTACTTGCGAGTCTCTCCAGATGTTGCTCCCCAAGAAACTCCCCATGAAAATGCATGTCTCAGAAAGCACCACTTTGACAAGATCCACTGCAAATGCACCTTCTGCTCTTGTCATTGCTTCCCCTTCACCTTAATGGGACATTGTAGTGTTGTCTAAAGTGCCTCTTACATACAGCATAAATTCTTATCAATCAAACTTGCAACACAATAAATTTAATTTCCTATCTTCTTTCTGCCTACACTGACTTGAGAAATTTTACTCCAGGAATTGCCTCAGGGGGCTTTGCAGAGGGAGGCAGAGTAATGGTATTTATCCTAAGAGGAAAACAGAAGCAGAAGTATTTGATCCAAAATTCTAGACTCTGTGTATGTCTACCTCTGCCCCTACTTACCTGATGAATAAACAAAATATTAAATGTGGTGGCATTTAATGTAGCTATTTTGACTGCTCCTGGTTCAGCAGATTACAGTCTCAGCTCCTACAACCCACAAGAATTCTGGAAGATGCAAAACCCTGCTTACCTTTCATCCCAAACTTAGAGTGTCTTCCAAACTTCAGAATAATGAGGGTTATTACTAAGCCAGTGCACACCAGTGCTGCAATTCCCACCACAACGTACACCTAAAAAAAAAAAAAAAAAAAAGGACACAATCAGACCTGTTTGCTTTGATTTTGTATCTTCAAATACATCCAGCATACATTCAGATTAATCCAGTTATGAAAAGAGATTGATTACAACTGGGATATATTTCCACTCAGATCACAGAATGAAGAAAATAGACAAATCAGACAATTGTTGAGGTTTCTTCTGTTCAGAGAACAGAGATTCAGATATTTATGAGAACTTTTTCAACATCCTACACATTCAAGGCAGGTGGGAGGGAATGTACATCACCCTTTTTCCTTCCAGCAGAGTAGCATGTTACAATAAAACACATAAGAGCAGCGCACAGGAAATAAGAATTTGCTGTAGGAATGGTTGAACACTCCAGGTTGAGTACTGGAGTGGCTGTGAAGGTTCCATCACTGGAAATACCAAAACCAGAGAGGGCACAATCATAAAGAACCATACTGGCTCTGCTTTAATCCAGGGATCTTGGACCAGAGGACTTCCATAGGTCCCATTTTTACCACCTTGGCAGTTCAATAACTCTGTTATCAGATGAGACAAGACTATCTTGGATCCTCCAAATTTTTAGCATATTGTCCCAACTCACAGTCTGCTCTCTGGTTCATGATTGCACACTCTCCTCTGCTTGCTGCTTTACCAGAGTCACTAATGGAGGAAGACTGCAATGCCAACCAGGCGGGTAACCCACTTGCAGTTTCCAACATTTCAGTTCAGGAAAACATGAGAGGCAAAGCAGTAAAAGAGGAGGCCCATCAGTTCAGCCACTTGTACTAAAATCTATCACAAGCCATTTAATTAAAAACCTACATGAAATCATGTCTTAAAACATACGGCTAGATTTTGAAAATTCATTGCAGTGCATCACCTCTCTAACATGGAGATGACTCCAGGATAGATGTTCAACCAACAATCTTCAAATTACCTTGGAGGTCTTCATTTTGTAAATGAAGATTTACTCTCCTCGACTAAAAATTAGATGCAAAGCTTAGGCTAAAAAATGAAGTCAGGTTGTTCAGAAAAGCAATACAGAAAACTGCAGTTTTATTTGAACTGAAAAGTGATTCACTCATCCAAGGAAAAAAAAGTGGGGGAAGGACAAGAGTGAGGAGCACTGATTTTATTTTTCAGCCTTTTTTTTTCCTGAGTTTTGATCACAATACATTAATAGCTATATTTTCTGATAGGCCAGAATCTTATTACAGTGTCTGCAATTTTGTAAGTTATATAGCAAAAAAGTCTACAAAGATCACAGACCAGGAAACAATACATATACTTACAGTGATGCTATCTTCATTCTCTTTGTTGGAAACATCCGTTGAAGTGATTTGATTACTGTTATTTGTGGCATCTCCAAGATCATTAGGTGTGGTTTCATATTCTTAAGAAAGGAAAAAATGTTGCTTTAATAACTTCATAACTTTGATGCAGAAATGGTTTTCTATATTATTTCTGCTCTGTAAGATGGCAAGGCCACTATCAACTTTGGGAATTTAAGCTTTTTGGACACATCTCATGATTGTTAAAGAAGCTGGAATGTTTTGGGAGGGAATCACTGTAACATGTAATTGAACAAATGTGCTGTGACTGGCAAACATGAAAAAAGAAGCAATCTACATTATAATGTGTATCCCTACTGGAAACACTAGAGTTAAATGAGAACTCCATCTGTAGAGCTATTTTTATGTGCTACTGACTTCCCATTAAAAATGAAAGACTGCCCTCTACAATGAACTTCACCAACATTGTATTCAAATATAGGACAGTCTTAGAAATTAGATTGAGCACTTTTGTTTTTCTGAGAAACACTTGGCAGATAGGTTTCTTAAAAATATTAAATGTGAAATAGCTGGTTTTTGTTTTATTTAATAAATAATTTTTAAAAGCCTGTTATGTGCATAGAGGTTAAGGTTTAACATGGCTATCACACAGATAAACCTTTAAAAATTAAAGTGCCTGAGATGGTATGAAGAAATTTGGTTGATTTATCAAAATAATTCCACTGACATGGCTGCAGGGGCAAAAAAACAGAACTATTCCATACCAAGAATGAATGATCATGGCTCAATTATTTATAAGAACTTCAAAATAAACACAGATATTTATATTCCATGATTTCCTGAAAAAATTATTCAAATGAGAGAAAAACAATTAATTGTTATATATATGAAGTTAAGATAAACGCATTAAAATAAAATTTTAAAATGCATTTATTCTTTTATTACATCTGGGAACACACGTAACATTTTAATTTCACGCCTGTAATGTATGCAGATGAAAGAAGTAAAGGGCAATTGCTGCACCTGTTATAAAATACACCTTCAGCATCATACCTTAAGTTTGCAATTAAATGGGTATTTCTTTACATGTTTTGATTAAAATCAGTGCCATAAGCCTGCCTGAAATCTTGCATGTTGATTTGAAAAAGCACTTGCAATCTACAGCACCAGGAGCATTTCTGAGCGTGGAGCTCCAGCTGAGCAGGAACAGGGAGGGCTTGCACCTAAGCACTATTCTGCTTTAGCTCCCAAGGCCAATTTGGAGAGCTCAGCTGGCAGTGTTACTAAGAAGTTTAACTGGGCTTTTGATCTTCAGGCATGCAAGGACACATTTGCTTTCTGCAAAGCACTTGCAGGCTGCAGATTTTTTTTTTTTTGGTACAGGAAGCTGTCAGCTACCTCCGGCACCAGTGCTACAGTCAGCACAGTCGGGATTTCTAAACAACTCACATAGTCTATTTGGGTTCTAAACTATGCATGCCAAAGGACAGGACTCTTTCAAGACAAAGTATGTATTAAGTATACAGAGTTTCAAGAGAAAAAAAAATTCCTCATCTCTAACCATTTGAATTCTCTAACTCTGCATCTGTGTGTGCATACCTTACTATGCAGCAAGGTTAGAGCAGCAGCAACAAGAGGATGAACAGCATTCCTTGCTCATCCAGGTAGCACAATAGCTGCCTAATGGCTCACCTGCACAAGCAGCCTGGACTTTCCAACAGGGTTCTGTGCTGATCATCTGTCACTGTGTACATCCTTTGTCAGAGCAGAGGAGGAGGCTTCTACTTCATTATTTGCAGGCAAAGCCTGCTGTAGAACAAGTACTTCAGCCAAAAAAATTGGACTTTTTTTACAATTATCTGGGAAAATTTTTACAAAGATGGTTTTGGCCAACCATATATTTATTGTTGTTTTATAAGACTAATGTGTAAAGCAAATGTTTAGAGCCTTTGCTGCTCTGACTTTGTAAAAGAAACTTTGATCAAGGAAATCTTTTGCTCCCTATTTCACATGTAAATAACAGCTGTAATTCTGTTTATGCTCAGGCCTGTTCTAACTACTGGAAATCACACCCTGGAGGGCTAATAAGAGCCACGGGTCTGGTCTGTGAATCCTCTGCACTTCTATATTAAAATAGGCAAGAGCTAAGGGAGGTTACATTGGTATACTGGTGGTATGCTGACATTTCTTGCTGTCTAACTGTAGGTCATTTGCATTTGAGGTATTGCCAGATCTTCAAAGCCCCTTGAAATGGGTGGATCAGGCAAGGAAAATACACGCGACAGCTATCCAGCCCAAGCCGGACAATTTTAATTAAACAAATTCCTGTTCATTTCACTATGAAATCCTGACACAGACACTGAGCACTCCTACAGACAGGGTCACGCCTTTTGACTCATGCTAGATAAGGCTCATATTGCTTTAGGGCCAGGTTCTCTGGTGCTCTGTACCTCATGCAGCCACCGGTGACTAATAACAGCTGCGGTGATTAGCAGCTGATGCTGGCAAGTATTTTACAGCCATTTCACAAGCAAGGTGCATGGGAAAAATACAACAGCACAGGTACATCAGCACCGAGGTGGGGGCCCACTCTGCACAGTCATTCTGGGGACTGGCAGGTGTGGGACAGGTTGTCTCTCTCATGTTCACAACCACATTAGAAGAGGCATGATGGCATGAAAATATGAACTCAGAGCCAAAGGAGCTGGCTTTGCACCCCTTGTCCTGTTCAGACCCATGTGAGTTGGTTTATTTCTGTCAGTTATTTTCCAGAGGTCCACAGAGTTGAGCTAGAGGCACAAGCAACTGCTCCACACTTGCAGCAAGCAGTGCCCTGTGCAGGTAGGGGCAAACTCAGAGTCATGCAGTGTGACGTAATCTCATCAGATCTTCTGATTTCTGTTGTATGTTCAAAATAATTAACAAAAGCATTTGGAAATTGCCTCACATCACGAGGACAGCAGTTTTAAATAGTAGAAAGGACAGCCAAGAATAAAGAGGAAGGCTGCCTTCACTAAGACTAGGTCTTATAGGCTGTGATCTGGTAGCAAAACTCGAAGCAGAAACCTACACAAATCAGTCAAAGCACAGCACTCGCATGACTAAAGCCACATACATGCATCAGGACCTTGATAAAAAACTCAGAATCAAAATCTTCAAGCATACAGCTCATACAACACAACACACAAAGAAACTGTGCAAACCATCACCACTTTCCCATTCCTAACCCTCCCTTCTCCTCCTCCAAAATAAAGATTTTGGAGGGAGAGGGAGAGGGAGGGGAAGCTGTCCTTAGGAGTTTCTAAGCATTTCAAGTCAAATTGATGCTTCAATTGCACATTTGCTAAAGTTTAATGATGTGGAATGGAATCAAAGCAACAACATTTAGATCAGCTTTAGGTAACCTGAGTCATGGGCTATTTCATCCAAACAAAAAGTACTCCAAACAGGATCCAACTTCAAGCTGTCTGTGTATGGTGGGTAAGATGAACTTTTCTACTCACCAGAAGTATTCCAGAAATATTTTTAAAAACCAGACAGTTGCTTTTCATTCTGCAGCTTCTATTTCAGTGCATGCTGGCTTTCACTTGGTACATTTTGCCTAACTAAAAAACTAATGTGAACACTGCCATCAAAATATCCTGGCACACACTCAGCTACCACTGAATTGATGGTCTGCTTATGCAAGAGAGATTAAGGAAAGGTACAAATGAGCGGACAGAGCAAAATAAATTGCCTACAGGAAAACTTACTTGTGCCAGGTTCATTTCTAAGTGGGATTTAGGGGCACATTTTTGGAGGCAAAACAAATATGGAATCATTCCTGAAAAAATAAATTAAGTTGTATAAAGAGAAATCACAAACTCTCTTTCCTCCAAGAAATACCTCCAAAAGGTTCACAGAATCTCATGCCTGTGAACTACATCACACAGCTGTCATCTTACAGGATCAACTGCACCCATTTGCAGCAGTAGATTTATGCTTCTCCTAATGTGAATCAAAAGCAGCATAGTAAGTAAAACATTGTATTTCCATCACATATGTTAAATGTAAGACAGGAGAACCAAAACCACAAAGTACCTTTTAGAGCTGTATTATTCTATGTGACATTTCAATTTAACTGAGCCTAATATTTGAACTTTAAATGTTCCAGTTCCTTAATTTCTATTATTAAAAAAAAAAAAAAAGAAAATCAAATATATACCATAAACGTCTGGATCCAAAATTGGGCCACTACCTGTACATGGAAAAGAGAGAGAAAAAAAAGAAAGAAAGAAAGAAAAGCTTTGTAAATAAATTGCAAATGCTGGAAGAATAAAAATTTCTCTAGGAGTAGTTTTGAGAGTTTACTTTATTTGCCATAGCAATTCTAAGTATTTACATAAATGCAAATCAACATCAATAACAGCAGTTTATTAATTACATTGACAAGCATCTTAAGAGTTATCCCAAATATAATATTTTAATATTTTGCTTAATGTGTGCACATGGCACTAACTCTTTGCAAAATCCTATATATATATATAAATCCTAAATAGATATATGTGTGTGTGTGGAATAAGTGCAACAGTAATATTCCTGTTGAAAAATGAAAGATAAAATTATTTTCCCTGAATTCAGGTGGAAGCATATTTAACAGAGCTTTAACAACCACTGATTTTTACCTGATTAAAAAATTTTTAAAAATGCTATTCTATCGTTGTGCAAACAAACCATTTTAACCTGTGAGTTGGCAAGTTAAGGGCTAAAGGTAGAAATTACCCAAGCATAACCAGTAGATTCACTCTGTAGAAGGATGCTTCTAAGAAGCCAGCTGCACAGCTGATCACAGGCAGAACTCTTACAGAAAGAGTCAGATATCTTGGAAACCACACTTTACACTAGCAAATGGGTACCTGTTTAGTCTACACTTCTCTAAATTTTACTAGTTCCTATTTGCAGCTTCTTCTAATTACTTACTGCATGTATATAAGGTTTAGCAAATATGTGGGTAAAATGCACAGAACAGCCACAGAAATTAGTGAACTGTTATTCATATTTTGCAAGATACTTATGTTATGTTTGAACATACTCATTCATTCTGATCTATAATGTACCTCTAGCACAGCTTATGTAGTAGGCTTTTAGTTTTCTCTTCCATATTTCTTCTCTCTATTTTTTCAAGTTTGGAAATAATAAAAATATCTGAAGATGAATCCAACTTCAATAAACATAATTCTGTTTATACTACTGTACCGTAAATCCATAGCACCAGCATTGCACAGGCATAATGCCATAGTGAAGTAAGAGCAGAACACCACTTTTAACAGCACAAGAACCTGTGCTGAAAATACCAGTTGCAATCTATTTGTAGAATGGCAGCAGAAAATTAGGCATATTTTAAAATGCCCTTGACGATATTTCATTGGGATACATGTCAATAGATCCCATCAGAACTGTCATGTCAATCAGTAGAAATAAATAACCAGTGAAGAAAGCCTGACTATCAAGTAATCTGACCAGAGATTTTTGTCCACAAAAGTTCATGTATTCACTTTTCCAAGTGTAGAACATCCAACTGCTGAAAAACAATATTTCTAACTCACCTTCTGTAATCTGAAGGGGAAAATAAACCCCAAACAACAAAATAACTCCCAGTCCCTTATTTATGACTTAAATGTCAACATTTTTGTTTCTATTTACTGGAATTGGGATAAACTAAGAAGGTTAGTATAACCCTTAACTCTTCTCAGACACATGAATAAGAAGTCACAAATTCTATTCAAATATTCTTTATATAACTAAACACTTCAAATAAAACTACAAAAATCAAGATGGTGGACAACCCCCAAATTTCTCTTTAGTATTGCTTTTTCTGTTTAGCACATAAAAACATACCAATTTAATCATCAGTTGAAGTTATTTTACCATTAAACTTCACCACAGTCCTTTTGCACATTTACACACAATTACTTTCTAGACCAAGTACTGAATGACACCATTGTTTTGGCCCCTATTAGAACAGGTTGTTGAGTAAACGTACTATCAAAAGCCTTATCCTATTCACTCATCTTTACAAACTACATCAACGGCACTTGGATTGTTTGCTTTTTTCTTTATAAATTTGGCATTTTCAAAATAAAGCGGCACCAAAAGACTCAATCCAAAACCACACTTCTGCAAAAAACATGTGATGCTGCACAAGCAATATGCTGCTTCTAAGGCATATTTAGCAGATTGTTTTGCTTTGACAAGATATATGTGATTTGGACTCCTTCAGCTGAATTTTAACATAGAGAGTTAGTACATGAATATGCTTAATTAAAAATATATATTGCTGGCAAAAATTTCTCCCACCTTCACTAGCCATTTTGGATCAACTATGAGAACAGTCTCCAGATAAAGCATGCCCATTTCTTGCTTAGTCTTCACAGCAGTTAGTCTCAAATAAAGTCACTCTCGGCAATAACTGGAAACCAAGAACTGTAGCAGACTTAAGATAGGCCAAAATTCAGCTAGTTAACATGAAATTAATTCTTCCAGGTCTTCACATTTAAAACAAATTCTTAATTTCCAGCATTAACTACCATTAGGACATCAAAATTCCAATATTGTATATGGTTTCCTCTCTTGACTGCATTCTCAGACTTGTGAAAAACAGTTCTTCAAGAAGTATGCTGAAAGAAGCACAAATTACAGTAATTTCGCTATTATAAGCCGCACCTGATTATAAGACACATGTTGCAATACAGAGTGTGATAAAAGGTATCTATTCTATCACCATCTGTTGGGGGTGGGGGCAGTGATCCTTATCTCTGCGGGAGATATTCTGCTAATGGGCCATCAATTGAAACCAGGCAGGGCATTGTTCTTTATCTTTGTGATGATATCTCCTGTTAATGGGCCACCCATTGAAACCAGGTGGGGCAGTGTTCTTTCTCTTTTCACCCATCCTTCCTCCAGAAAGTCATTTTCTGCTAATGGCCCATTAAGTCCCATTGTGTGACTGATAAAATTACTTCATCCCATTGGAAGTTGCTCCAGCCAGGGGGAAGAGACCAACATTTCTTACCAAGATAAAAACAGA
>PYHW01009175.1:455682-475895 GCA_013186435.1 Turdus rufiventris | reverse complement strand
AAAAAAGTGCGCCCTATAGACGGGTGCGCCTTATCTGATCTACAATGTTGCAAATTTTGCTGACTCCCAGGGGGTGCGCCTTATAGTCGGGTGCGCCTTATGGTCGTGAAATTACTGTACTGTGCTCCATGGCTAAGGCTGTAGTCAGCCTGTGTTGTAAACCCCACTACAATACCACGATGAAGTTATGCCAGGACAGAATACTCATGGAAAACTTGAAGCAAACTGACCATGGCATTTCAAAAACAGTAGGGTTAAAAAATTACGTGATCTCACTTTTTGAACAGTCCCACATTTGTTTTGGCTCCTAGAATTAAAATTTTTCAAAAAATTTTAAAAAGAGCACTACTTGGCAGAGGTTCCCCAAACTGTTTTAATTTCGTGTTCTCGATGATGACAGATGCCTTGATGCCTGTGGGGATTTTTACAGATCGGAGAAAATTTTAAAAATACAACTAGAGCACTGCAGAGCTCTTACTTATGAAAACTGGAATGAAAGACAGGCTATTTAAATTCTATACGAGCCTGATATAATGAACTTCAGAAACAAAGTATAAAAACAATGAGACCCAAGAGGTGCTGTCTCCTCCTCACTGCAGGAAAAGTTTTGGAAGTACACTTCCCACACCTTGTACAGACCAAGAAGCTTTAGGCAGTGTGCACCATCATGAATACCATGAAATTGTAATAAACATAGGTCTTTCCTATTGTGAAATGATAGCAATTTATGAGGTCAGCAGCTGCTTATATGCCCCTCCTTTTTCAATATTTCCATCAGGAAGGACTTAAGCAACACACAGTCTACAAAAACAAAAAATATGAAGAGCCCAGAAAACAAAATTACCCTACTTAGAATATTTGAATAAGGAAAGATAATCATACATCTTTAAAAAAAAACAAACCAGAGCAAAACCAGCCTGACAGTCTTTTAAGTAAAAGGTTTTCTGTTGCTGCTAAGTATGTTAAAGAAGAATTAAACAAACAACAAAATATTTATAACCAAATTCCAACACACCAATATGAACTGAAAATATTATAAAATTACAGATGCAAAGTTTTTTTTCACAATCCATATAGATTGAATTTACTCTTTGTATCAATGATAGTAAGAAAGCCTTTATGTTTCAATATTGCAACTCACATTACTTCCAAAAATTTACATTACTCTCATTTACAAGTGAACATCAAAAAAAACCAGAGCACAAATGAGAATCTTAAGAAACAAATGCCTGCCATTCCCCAAAGTACTACCATAGTCTCCCTGGATTGAAAGTAACTGGAAGATAAATGTATTCCCAATATTAAATTTCTATTTCATGTCATAATAGAAAGTTAGCTAGAGCTGGACATGCACCTTCATTTCATCCTTCAGCAGGTATCACCTGAATTGTCATGTGTTTGAATATAAACCTTACCTCATGGTTTGAAACAAGATTAGTTACCACCCAGGACACATTTGGGGGTGGCCCTCCAGTAGTATCACAGTACAACGTGATGCTCTTTCCTTCCACCACGGTGATGTTGTAATTGCTTAAGTTTGCTGAGGGCAAGTCTGTGGTAGAAACAACAACACAATAACCCAACATGTATTTGTATTTGACAGAACAGATATCATGAAACTCTAATCAAACCATGTAAATCCAAGCACTACATGAAATATTCACTGTAGTCAGTACTATTTAGTCAGGCAGTACAAACAGCATCTTTAGAAATAAAAGCTACAATCTTTAGCTGCTATTTATTTTCTGCACCTTCTCTGCTTCACATCCTAAGAAAACATTACTGCATGTGGAAATAGATTAACTAGTTAATTATAAAAGAATATATGTCAGGTGCACAAACTGAAAATATCTTAACTTCAGATTTTTACCTAAAAAGAAAAATAGCCCTCTTCCTTTTCTCTTTAAAATTGGAAATTGTATCTGTCTCTTTAAAACAGCTACAAAGCAACCTCTAGGTTCCACTGACATTGTGGTATTTCCACTGTTCTCTACAGCACTGACAGAAAAATCCCATTAGCTCCCAGTATTCCACAAGAGGCTGCAGCCCTCTCTCACACACAGACATAGCTCAGAGAGAGAAGGGCAAAACCTAGATCTTAAGCTCAAAGGGAGCCAACAGAGAACTTAACAGATTGAACAGGAGAAGGATAGAAGAGAGGGTTAGCAATTGCACAGAGCTCTACTCAAGGCACCTCAACTGATTTTTCTATTGTCCTCAGGAAAGCAGAAAAGCAGTGAGGTGGTAGGACTCATCAGGAAACAAGACCAGGTTTTACAAGAATTAGGACTCTCCCTCCATGTTACAGAGCTATAATTACTCTGTGCCTCGTTCTACGCACCCAAAGCAATTCCCAGAGAGTAAATTTATGCTGAATGTTTACAAAAAACATGAGGAATTATAGAATGACCCTCTCCAAAACAATACTAGCAATATTAGTAGATTTCAGGCACAGAGAAACTCACATTTTGCATTTATTTATGTAGCAAATTACTACGCACCATTCTAGAAATAACGTATATCTCAAAAGATACGAGGTCATCATTTGAAGCTGCTATGCTCTAAAGAATCTTGGTTTCCCTTTATGAGGCATTTCACAGCAACTGTTCTAGGCAAATTTTAATTGTAATTTATCATCTCAAATAATCTGGTTTATCTGCTGCACAGGGCATTTATGCATGACTTTGCAATGACTTTTCTTTTTCTGAAACAACTGCTCTGTTTGGTTGTGTTTTATAGTTGAGAGTACAGCAATTTCATCATGAATTTGTTGGTACAGTAGTTTAGGAGAGACATTTTTCTTTATGTAAAAGATCCAAAACAAATAAATAACCATCAAATCACTGTGAACACATTCATATGTTTGCTGGAGGTTAAACAGAAGCTAGATCTATTGGAAATCTCCCTTAAATTAGTTCAATAAAAAAATAACAGAATGGAAGCAATATAGAAAAGAGGATAAATAATTATCCAGATAATGCTTTCCTGCCTAATAAGATTTGAAGATCAGCACAAGTGTACGATAACTGCTCAGGCAATTCTCATAGTGTTTTAAGTAATGTGGTAATATGATTCCCATTATAAGCATCATGGATTTCTTCTATTATGTTCACTTTATAAATCATGTGTTGAAGTTTATTGAGACAGAGCTGGAGAGTTTGTATGCCTTGATACAGTAATCTGCTAGCGAAGGTAGCCATCTGCTCTAGCCTGCTGTGAATTCAGATCTCATCAGTGTCTGTCAACTAGCTGAGCACGAAATAAAACTAATCTTAGGGAACATTTGGATATTAATTATGTTAGTTGGGGAACAAGGGGAGAAGTAATGAGATAATTTGCTTTATAAAGTTATACTTCCACAACACCTCTAAAATCTATTCCAATTACTCTTGCCAGAACTGAAAATGCAAAGGGAATAAAGGTTCCCACTTTTCTTAGCCCAACCGCTTGGGAGGAGGTCTATGTGATAGATTAGCCTTTCATTGTGCAAACTGGCACAGTTCCTACAACACATCATTTCATGTGAAACCTCTCATGCAAGCAACAATAAAAACAACTTTTGTCCCTCAGAGCCCTCCTTTAAACAGCTGTTAAGTTTTGAGACAAGTTCTTTCTGCAATATGTTTATTTATAGGATAAGCAACTGAAGTTTAATTCCTCTGGTACTGCCTCTGGTTCCCACCCAGAACTAGATTTAGTTCTGTTTATTTGCAGAAAGTGTGCACATGTCATGTTGGTGTTGCATGTCTAATGGAAACAGCTACATCATGCTGCATCCTTACAGAAGGCTATAAAATAATAGTGCTTATTATTCTCTATGTTCATAAAGTTACACTAAAAACCAGTTGCAAGGCCCCTGCATCTAAAGAGATGAATGGAATGGAATGGAATGGAATGGAATGGAATGGAATGGAATGGAATGGAATGGAATGGAATGGAATGGAATGGAATTAGAATTAGAGATACAATAGATTAGAAATCACATCATTGTGTGAGTTTTCTTTCACTCTTTTTCCCAGTCATGAGATGGGTAGAAAACACAAGAATTGTCTTGGGGTTAGTTTTTCCTGGTTAGATATATTGAGATAGTGTCCTGTAACTGCAGGCTAATTTTGCTTTTATTTCCAGTGACACCCAGACTGCTCCACAGCAGCATCCACACTAGTTGAGCTGTGGTTCTGTTTGGGAAAAGCAAGACAGTTCCATAAAGCCTCATCTAGATGTGTGATACATTGCTTTTCCAGCAAAGCGATGACACTAAGCAGCAAGACCGGTACTGAAAAATAACTGTATGTTTAAAAACCACGACGCGCCTTAACATACACAGATACTCAGTTTGTATGCCCAGTGTAGGTTGAGACCGGGCATTTATATTGGCCACTTTGACTCTTATAGAACTCCAGAGTTATCCAACCACACTGCCTTTACTCCCAAGTTGATTTGTTAAACATAATGTTTAGATAGTTATCACTTCTGTTGATAGGGATGTACATTTTAAAGGACTTCGTAAACAACAGGTGATACAAACTAACAGATAGTGTACTCAAATACTTTTGTGTACTGCCAGCATAGTAAGATTAGACTGTACCATAAGGGCCTGTACAAGGTAGACATGACATCATCTTTCCACAAGTTTCATCTTGGTATCTATCAAACAGGTTACTCCATGCCTCAAAGCTCAAAACACAGTCTCCTTTCAAACTTTGATATAATTAATTATTATAACACTAGATATCAGCAATAACCCTGCTAGTACTTGATTGATTTTTCAAGTTTGCTGTATTCTTGGCCTTAACCTTCTGCAGCAATGTGTTGTATACAGGCTGTATTCAAGAGCCACTCTCTTTTACCAGTTCTGGAAATTCTCTCTTTTTAAGACCATCTTGTTTTATTTTGTTTTTCAATTCCTCTATTTTTTTAATAATCTATTCAAAACCTTATAGTCTCTGCAAAAATGGGAGGACAGAACCTGCAACTGAGAACTTTAAACTGTAATGTAGAGAGTAACACATTTTGATAGACGAAATCATACACTAAAATCCATGTGTTTCCACTATGCATTGGTGCATAATAGCTTTGTACTTTCACCTCATACAGAATATATTTTCTCATATTCAGCATGATTATTCCCAGGAATAGGCAGGTCTGGATTAGGCTAAGCAGTCACTTCCTTCACCCCAGTACAACAAGACAGAGCTAGAGACAAGCAGGAGGAACACATTTATGTCAGCTGAATCTCTCCAAATATCATCTCATGCTGTAGAAGAAACAAACACTCCTTAAAGTAGGGCTTGGTGGAGGAGGGGCATTTACCTTCACAGACCATCATTAGCACAAAAGGGTGGCCTGAAGCCATCAGGCAGTGAAACTGTCAAGCATCACTAGGGAATGACTCACATCTTCTCTGTGCATAGCTGGGACTTCAGCAACCACAAAACCAACACTTTGGATGCCATTTTCAAAGATTACTACTACATTTGGCTACACAACTCTCAATAGAAATTAAGAAAATGAATGTACCTGTTTTCCTGGAGGGCTTTCCAAGTCTTCATGCTACTATTTATTACTTTCTACAGAAAACTTGAACTGGCCTTTCTAGAGCCAGACTGTCACTACATATGCCAAAGGAAGGATATGATCTAATAGAGAAATAAAAACTCTAGTCTGTAACTCAACTCTTAGCACCAAGAACTTTAACCAGTATACTAAAGGAATATTTAAAATACGGTGGTCTTAAGCCAGAAGAAGCAAATGCACCATTATACCAAAGATACTGCTTTGCTCTCTGCCATTACAAAATTTTTTACAAAATTAATACCAGATTCACTTTTTCTGCTTCTGCTTTCACCAGTTCTAGGATTTTTTCAGTTGCTCAAAAACCTTCAAAAATTCTCTCAATGTGGTCAGTTAGCCTCACTAATACCTAAGAAATTACATGATAAAAAATTAGTAGCTGAGAGAACACTTTAAATTCAATATTGCATTCATTTATGCCATCCTTTGCACACTAAGCCCCTGATTTTCAGCAGCCTCTCAACAAACTCCCAGGAGTCTAGACCTGACAGAGAATCACTAAATGGTTTTAAATATGGCCCATGTCATCTCCTTTTTGCTTGGCATGCTTTTGGAAATCAATTTGTTGTGTGATAAGAACAAGAAGTTACCACTAAAAAAATGACCATTTTTTCTGAATCTGATTTTTAACAAGGTAATTTTAATCCTCACCTGAAATCCTTAACCGTCTTTTTAATACATATACCAGACACAGAATTATTAAAATAATACTGAGGCAGCAACCACCTATCACTGAGCCATTCAAGGCAGCCTACCAGAACCACTGATTTATAAAACATCCACCGCAATTCCTAGGGCACATTGATTAAAATCAGTCTACTTTCCTCACATAAGATTCCAGTGCATACAGCTAATTACATCACCACAGTACAGCCTGGTAACAACCACTGCTTGTACTGTCTGGAGCCTGAAAACAGGCAATGTGATTTGTCATAAACTGTCACATGGATCTGCAAATTTCAGAGGTCTTACTGACTCAAAACTGGTTTCAATGTACAGAAAACAGGATATGATGATACAATATTCCTTGTATCATTCTATTGAAATTGTGCTTTGTTTGAAAAGGCTGTAATATTTACGAATTCCAGGGGTCTTTTCCTATGTGCTTTCAAGGGTTAAAAAACCCCTCAGTTTTCACAATGAGAAACTTTCTAGTAATTCTAGCTATAAAGATAAGAGCTGTTGGATGTGATTCACCTCTTGGGTTTCACTTAACAAAAGCCTGAAGCCAACAAGCTCTGAGCCAGATTTCCAACCCAGCTGCATCTTCAAAGGACTACAAAAAGGATACCCCAAAAATTTACATAAAAAGCTTGAGTGAAAGAAACACAAGCAATTGTTTCCCATTTCCTGTTGTATCACAACCACAGAATCAAAATGACCTGCATAGAAAATTGCAGAAATCTTGGAGATTGTAACAAGATGATAAACACAGACATATTCAATGAAGAATAAAAAAATATGTTAGATAAATAATATACAGAATTATCAGGAAAAAAAAAAATTCATCTTTCATTTATCTTCTGGAGCCCAAATCTCCCCATCTCCATTTTCTTTTCTGAAGCTCTAAGATCCCTTTCCTCTCCTGTCTTCATTTCAATACTAAACTCCATCACTTCACTAGGATTTTGCCATCATGAAGAACAAAACTTGTAATTTTCACTGGGTTAAAATGGAAAGTAAAGGTGATAATCTTAGAGGCATAAGAGAAAAAGATGAAAATTAATTTCATTTCCATGCTCTGCCCACTGTGTGAATGTAAATTTAAAAAACCTGCCCTGGATCAAAATTTCTTCAAATCTTCAGGAGAATATGTAGCCATTGCATAAAGCACTGAATCACCACAGAACAGGCATATGTTTGTCATGTGGCACAGCAAATATTGACGGGAGTTTTCCACAATGACCAAAGTACCAGTGGTACTTTGCACAGATCTGGCAGAAAGTATTTCTGTCAGGAAGCAGAATGAAAGATACGGCATCTCGCTGAGCTTCCCAAATATTTTAAAATACTAAATGAAATCTCACTCCTGTCATGGCATGCCTAATTACCATTTTCAACTGGGAACCTTAACAGAAAACAATTAAACAAGTACAGTCTCTACCAGAAGATGATGTGTATAATTTAAAGTATGCTTTCCCAGATCAAATGCACTCTTATTTTGCCTTTAAACACTCCGTCATTCAATTCTTAACTAAAATTTTCACTAGAAGCAAACTTCTTTACATAGAGCCAGCACATGCCACAGCAAAGACCACAAGACTTTCTAACTCGTCTTCACAACCACAGCAACAAGAACTGTCATGCCATCCAGGGCTTCAAATGCCATAATGCGTGCAGTGCAGCCAAAAACCACCAGCAGATGTGCACCCGCACAAATTCATTTGGACATCAAGTTGTCATCTGCAGTCAACCTATACAGAAGCTCTGAAGGTTGCTGCTGATGTTTCAAACTAGATTAAGGGCTTACATTGCCAAGGTTTACATCACCTCCTTAACTTCTTCCCAGGACTTTTCTTTTAAGACCCCCTATGTGTAGTCTGGATCCTAACAGGAAGGTGCTGAATAAAATAAGATGTTGCATTTTTTTAACCTGGTCCCCAGTAATAATACAAACACTTGGTCTGCAAGAATTTTGAGATTAAGTGTTTTTATAGAAGCTATCGATTTTATCCACAATTCCCTTGCTAGCAGTATCATGAAGATATCCAAGCATGTTTTCTGAATGGCTAAGGAAACTAAATTGCATCTAGAGAAATTCTTCTAACATGGCATTTAAGCTACAGTTGGTCCACAATAGCTTTCAGAAGAAAACCAAAGACAGGTAGTGCCATTAGGCTGAATATGTCAGCCACAAGCTTAACAGAAGAGCTGAAAGTTAAAGAGCCTTTGAAGTGTAAGTTAATGAGGCCCAAACAAACTTACGCAAACCTCTAACAAATGGCTTCTTATTCACTAAGTGTATGTAATGCAGTTGCAACTCTTGTGTCACTGTCTGTAGAATTTAATGTGTGTCCAGAAAATACTCAAAATAATGCTGACCCATCTAATACTGCAACATGATAAACATGTGATTCTGAAACAGGAAGATTTTCAGATAACATAAAAAAGTAAAATCGTGGGTTTTACTTGGGGTACCAGGTATAGCATATGCCAAGTATATTACTGAAGGGTTGTCTGGAAGAAAAGATTCCACTTTTAAAGAAAACAGCACTCTTTTTAGACTTCAGGACAGAGTTATCTAGATATCAGTCTTCACCTAGACAGAGCAAAGCAAGAATACCACCAGAAAAGAGTCAAAATGTTGTTCTTCTTAGCAGATCAGTACTCCACACTTACATGGATGTGTCAAGTCAGGCACAGAGAGTACCTCTGTAAACCTGCACAATGTCATGAGTTCAGAGACACTTCTTTTGCTTGAATAATGTTTTATTTCTTTATATTTCTAATCTACTTTGTATTACAAATCTCCTTCATTGGCATTAAAGAAGAACTGCAATCAGAATATCAAACAAAAATTGGCTTTTTTAAAAAATATGAGACATTCACATATGCCACATGTGGCTCAGCTCTCATCATTCACAATCCCTGGTTTATGTAGATGGTAATTTATAAACATCTGTATAAAAGTCAATGTTTGATTCACAAATAGATAAATGTTGTGTATTCAGAAGAAAGTTATATATATACCCTTGAAAATGAGATTCCTATTGCATTTTCAAACCTCATGAATTTCCCGTTGTTTCCACTTAAAAGCCAGAAAATTATTTTAATTAAGTTTGGAAAATTTTAACCCATCTTGAGAGCAACAGTGAAATCCCATTACTGTTAAAGTCTCACAAAAAGTGAACTTTTTCACATAGCCCGTGATAAGAGATAAGAATTAAAACTCTTACAGAGAAAATAACAACAGTTTGCCACCATACATCATGCACCACATCTAGTTCTTGTGCCAAAATAAACAACACAAGCTACAGAATCCATGAATATTCTGGATAAACACTGAGAACATTTAAGGGTTTTTTTAAACTCACTTAGTTCTGTCTGTAATATTCTCCTTCTAAGTCTTATCAGTGAAATCTGGCTGATAGTGGAAAAGAATGTCAAGACCCACTGGATTATGCCTTTGCTTGTGGTTTTAGACTGCATTGTACTGTGATTGCCTAAGATCTAATGTTTACTTTATTGGCTCAGTAATACTACAAATTTTTTCTGTAAATTCAAAGAAACATATGTGTCAGTCCTTCAGTTTGCCTTTTTCCCCCTTAGAATTTATAACCACCTGCCTTCAGTCTCACATTACCACTTACTTATTTACCTGCAGCACAGAAACCAAAATCACCAAACACAGGCTTAAATGAAGCTAGACCCAGTTCCAGTCCATTTTCAGTCATCTGAGCAATTGCCTGTTAAAAATCATGGGTTTCCCCAACAAGCAAGAAATGGGCCAGCAGTTACCTTACCTTGAAATTCTACATTATAACATCTTCTAAAAACTTTTCAGTCATACACAAGTATCTTAGTACACACTAAGACCAACATCACAGTACTTGGTGTACAGAAGAGAGAGGCAAAGAATGTGAGCATTCATCAAATCCCATAGCTCTTAGACCAGACAACAGCTCTGCTGACCAGCTGTAAACAGACAGACAATCTGAACATACCTTAGTGATATGTAAAGTAAATTAGCACAGGAAACTAATCTGCTGATTTGTTCAGTAGATTGTAGATAGAATACATGATCAGTTACAAGAAAGAAGGCACCTAAAGAAACAATATATGACAAAAAAGCATCCAAAGATGGCACAGTAAGCAAAACTGAGAGATAGATTCAATATCACATCTCCATATACAAAACTAAATAGGCCAGATGAGGCAAAATGCTATTAAACACACTGAGATGCAAAGAAATACAAAATCTGCGCAGGACTTCAGAAGCAGCTATAGAAGCCACTCCTTTTCCCAAAACACCATAAGATAAAAAGACTTCTTTTGGTATCACTGAAAACAATGATAACAGCTCAGTAACTGAATCTCTACCAGAGGGAGCATGCAACTCATTGACAATCACTCCCAAGGATGTGGTCCTGCCTCCCTGGCATTCAGTGAGTTCCAGGTCATCTGCAGACTGATAGTCCTTTGAGTTACTTTACCCAAAACATGCCTGGCTTCCAAGGACTTAAGACACTGGTGGTAATAGCCACCAGAGCTTAGAGGCATTAATAAGAATTAAGTGTTTACTCACTTAGATCTCTTTATTGATTTTCTAATGCTATTTATCAGATAGAAACAGAAAGAGGTGTCCCAGGTGGTAGTGCTGTCTGTACTGTACAAACAACTGGCAAATGCTCCGAAAATGACAAAACCACCATCTCTCTATACAAAAGGCTCTGCTACTGTGGTAGATGCTGCTTGAAAATCTTTGACACAGTAATTGCACGTGGTCCTAAAACCTAGAAGAATTTGACAATTTTCATTATATCTACATACATTTCAAATGCAGTTGGAAAAATAATTATTGATTGGCACTTTTCATATTGCAGCTGGAAAGGATCTTCTAGATAGTGAACATACCTGACTTTAAACCTCAAGAAAATAAATCACAATATTGATGGCATATAAATGGTGGTAATCTTTAATCAGCACATTGTTGAACACTTCTACTGTACAAACAGTTAGCAAAGTACCACAGAAATTTGCTAATTTACTCATCAATTACCTGCAAACCAAAGCCCTGTGATCAAGAAACCACATTGGTCTCTACCTACTTCCCAGAGTGGAATTTTTTAACAGCACACAGCAGAAATACATCCTATTATTAAAACATTTATCACATACTGTATAGGCCTCTTACTATAACACTGTAAAGTAGTAACACCTTAACACAAAGAAGAGTGAGCATTTGCTTGGTTTAAAAATTTTTAAAAGAGAAAAAACAAATTCAACAAGGAGATGAGATTATTCATTAGCAGAGAAAATTAGAAAAGCAGAGAAAATGTTTTACTAAAAAAACACATAAACCCACATGTCCGAATATTTCTCTTCACATCAAAGGGAGCTGAAAAACATCACAGAGTTCACAGGAAAAAAAATTCAATATGTCAAAAGCTGAATTCCTCTTCTGTTTCAGTTCTACATATTGGCCTCTCAAAAGGTTCTGGGAATGAAATATACCAGCTTCATCAGTGGTTTTGTTTTAAAACTAAGTCTTGTCCTTTAAAATACAGAAAAATATCTGCAAAAGTGCTAAACCCAAGAGCCATGTATTGGATTTTTCAGATATCTTCCAGAACACAGCCCACCAATATGGTCATTGCTCTTTGCCAGGGATTCTCTATTCTATGTCTAGGAAAAGGATGTGTTGTCATCTTTATTAAAAATCTATGTCCTGCATTGGTTCATTTTGAAATAGGGAATTAAGAGGAAATAGCTGTTAAAAGAAAAGGGAAGAAAGGAGAGGAAAAACAATGCAAAATTTGGTGATATTTGGACCCTGTAAACTACTATAAATTATTTGTAGTCATGTGCTGTCATCCCCTCAGATCTTCAATACAATGCATGTTTTCCATATGCAAATTACACATACTGCAAATTCCGACCAAACATTGTATATACTCACCTTCCCTCCTCCTTTTCCTCTTCTAGTTGGAAGTGCCACCTTCCCTTGTCATGACAAGTATTTTAGTCAAGATATGCCCACAGGATGCACGCATGTGTACACACATATGTACCTAAACAGAATCCAGGGCCCAAAGACAAGCCATTTTTGGTTGCAGATGGTTAAGAAATCAAGGGAAAGAAATAATCCCTCACAGGTTTAATTCTGGGTATTTAACATCAAAAGTTTTCAAAGGAAAATCCTAGTAACCCAGTAGCTACTAGATGTGCCAGCCAAGAATGTTACAAAATGTGCTGGAGTTTCTCTTTTGCAATAATTGGTCTCAGTCCAACAGCCGACCTCTCTACACCTTGCACATTAATCTACCTTCTAGTCCATCCAGCTGGAGCAGAAGATTGAGTCCATTTAGCTCAGCTAGGCATTATATCTCCTGTTTCAGGTAAATCAGATCATGAAGCACACAAGACCAACTGCAGCTCACAAGACTCCCTGAACATGTGGGGGTTTTTTGATTGCATGAGACACTAATGTCATTTCTGCCACCACACATGGCTCCAGAAAGAATCTAGGCACAAGATTAAGTGATATGAGGCCACAAAACACATTATTGCCACTAAATGCTGCATTTGCTGGGCCTGCAGCAGTCCCCACCGTAGTTGTTCTTTGTTGGCAGCTACTACCGGAGGATGTTGCACCCTCCACACAGTGTGGAGAAAAGGACATTCGATGGGCAAAGTTGGAAGGAGAAAAGGTATAATTTCTCCTACCAGTCACATTCACTCCTAGCTTTTCTTATCCAAATCAGCCCCCCCTGAGGATCTCCTTGATCCCTTTCCTTCCTTCCTTCCTACCTGCTGGGGACCCAAGTTTCCCAGTCTTCTTCCAGAGTCCAGCAGATGTGACACCATGAAACACCCCTTTCCTGCCTCACAGACACACACTTGTAACCAATGACAGGACTCAAGGAAATGCTATGAAGGTGAGTTAGGCTGGCTTATCAGGACTGTAGTTGGGCACTGGAACAGGCTCCCCATGGAACTGGTCCTGGCACCAACCCCTGTCTGAGCTCAAAAGGCATTTGGACAATGCTCTTGGACACATGGTGTTCTCTTAGGGTGTCCTGCGCAGTGCATGGAGTGTCAGGACTCCATGATCCTGAGGGGTGTCTTCCAGCTCAGGATATTCTGTGATTCTATGAAGTTTCCAGAACCAGTCCATGTGAGGAGAAAGACCACTGAGTTGTTAATAGCTCCACTGAAAATTTTCCTTTAGAGCATTATTGTCGTCCTGAGAAGTACTTGACAAAAAAAACATGTTTGTTTTTTCCTGGTTCACAATAATTTAGCAGTAGTTTTATGTTAAAAGAATATTACCGCAGTTCGGGACCTTCATATCCAGCAAGGCTGTCCTCTTATTGTTGTCATCTATGCAGTATAAGTCCTGAGTTTCTGTGTAAAACTTGGTTGCTTGAAATTTCTTGATCCACATGATTTCACAGGAACACTTGAACGGATTGTCCACCAATATCCTACAGGAAAAAACACCAATTTATTTAGAAGGTGAAATGCAGCATGCACATAGAAAAAAAAATGAGAGGTAGCGGGGCTCCAAGCATTCAGCTAGATGAAAGTACAAGTTAGTTAGGAAGGTTAAGGAAGGCAGGTTGAACCCTTTCGTTAAGAAGCATAACACATGCACCCTTGCTAAACTCAGTGCAGAGTAAGCTGCCAAGTTGGTAACAGTTTCCATGTAAGGAATTAAGCGCTGCATGTGCCAAGGACCCAGAATATTTTAGGCAAGAGAGATCACACAGGGGATTTGGCTACTATTTCAAATTCATCAGTGTAAATCAGGAGCCTGTAGAGAATGGCAGACTCAAGAAGGTCCATTTTATTTCATCAATCAGGAAGAGATTGGAATCTCTTCTACACCTGAGCCACCACTCAGTTACCTCAGAAATGGCTTACTGCTGTAGGGTGGTAAATTCTTTATAAAGTCAAAGAGTCTCGGATTACACACACACTCTAACAAACTTTAATCACAAAAAACAAGTTTTAATCTTTAAAATTAATCTGTTAAAACACTCCAGAAAAACCTCACAGTAAAACCATAGGCAAAGTCATGAAGAAATACTAAATGAAAAAATGGAATAGAAATTGATACGCTACCCTACATGGAATTTAAAGCACAGGTTAGCAAACTTAAAATTCTGGCTTTAAAATTTAACAAAACTACACAACAGTGTAATGCAATTACATGCATGTTAAATATTAACAGAAACATATCTACGTAAACAGTGGCCAGTATTTTTTTTCATTCTACTCCCATACATGACATCCAATAAAGTGGGTGAGCAAGTGTCTGTTTAAGGCATTTCATTACCAGGACAGCAATCATTCTTAACAAAGTTTCACAGGTATTTTTGATGTACAGAAGCTCAAGTTTCTTCCAGAATCTATGCTTGTAAACGCCTCCTGAAGACATGAAGTGTGAAAATCATGAAAACAATCATCTTGTTAGAGCCATAACCTATTCCCCCAAAAGCCATCAAGTCCTTTGGGGAGAAACAGCTGCAGGGATCCTCAAAAGTATCTGAATGAGCAATTTGTATTCACAGAAGTCATCTGCTGGACTTTACCAGGCAACATGAACAAAAATTGTTTCGCAAGACGTAGTATGAACATGATGTTTCCTTGGGTCAAAGCCTGCCTATGACATGCATTTTCAAAACAGTGACATTTATTTCCATCTTCTGTTTCACCCTATGGCTTCCTGGTAAAGAGAAACTTCTCTTGACCAATGGCTGAGCAGTCTTCTAGTGTTTTGCTTTGTGCTAAACCCACCTAAGAAGTTAGGTACATCATTGGCAGGATGCTGGACACATAATGACCCTCTATAGACATTTGTGTGAAAGAATTCTGATCTACAGAAAGAAAATTCTGAGTCTTTATCTTGTTTGCTCTAATGTTATGGCTGCAGTCCATTTGTTCCAGAAGTAACATTTCAAGGTAGCATCTCCTTCTCTGTAATACCTGGTGACTATCCTCTCCATTACACCTTATTCTAAACTTCTCATCCCTTTGAGTTTTGATTTGCAAGAGTACTAACAGGACAAACATACTTGTTTGTCAGATTTAGGGGAAGATCTTCAGAAGCTATTTGTGGCAACATTCATATCTTAGATTCACCTACCAACACTCTTCCTTCTCTCCTGTTTCTGCTCTTCCAGCTATGTAGTAAACACTTACCAGCAGAATTGTTCAACTATACAGATTTTACACTGCTTCTCCTCCTTACAGGTTCTGCTTTTATCCCTCCACTTTCTTTCCCTCTTTTCCCCCATGTCTGTTTATCTCACTTCATCACAACCTCTGTTTGCATAACTTCAGCTGGTCTAGTCCGAAACCCACTTTCCCAAACCCACAACACACTACCTGCCTTTTTTCTCTCAACTTGTATATCATCATTCATTGCCTCTGTACCTCAAATGGTACTCTCTTTAACCTTCACACTATCCATTTCTCCCTCATCTGGCTCACTCCAATTACCTTTGCCCTGCTTCTTCATGCAGAAACAACAGAACAACAAAGGGCATGGAGCAACGGAGAGCTTTGCATCTAGCTAGTCACCTCCTTAAAGAGCTCAGCAACTGCCAAATTATTAAAGAATATTCCAGTAAGCAGTGTTCCCTTGGCCATAAAGAGAATAATTATACCAACTTAATTACCAACAAAATATACCTAAGGGGTATAACCTCTTTTTGTGCCACTGGGATTTGCACATTTCTCTTCTCACATCCAGAAGTTCACCCGAAGAGGCCTAGGATTGCATGTCAGTTGCTTCATACTTGGATTGGCACTTTGGGCAAATTCTGACTCTCCTCTGAGATTCAGGAGAGTAACCTCCCTCTCCTCTGCAGTGCCAGCTCTCCCAGAACTCCTACAGGCTCTATGCGTAATAGCAGAGAATGGACAGGATGACCAAATTTTGAAACATATCAATAAGAAAATATGGAAGATGTAATAGAGAATAAAAATGTTAGTATTGCAAAATTTGATAAAGATGTGTTTATCAGTGCATTCATTGCTAAATTATTATATAAAATACAGTGCAACTCAAGAATTTGAGAAAATAAAAATGCTCTTAAATAGCCAGCCACAAGCATATAAACTGTGTACCCGCTGTAAGAATGAGAGACAATCTTCATATGAATATCTGTGAAAGACTTTATTTTCACTAGTTCACCTATTTAAATAAGCACCAGTTTTGTGTGATGTAATCTCAAAATAAAATATCTCAAATCTGAAGGAGGAGGCTATTTTTGACCTCTACATTGCTTTAAAATATATATCTAACCTTCTTGAAGCCCTGGAATGAAAATTTCTCTAAATTTAAGTGTTCAGAATTGATGCTTTCTTTGAAGCAGAACTGTACTTCTAATTTCTGATGGACCTCTACCTTCAAGAGAACAAACTTCAAAGTGTTTTTCTTCCATTCCAGCCAAAAATAAACTTATATTTTAAGAAACGACAACTTACAGATCAGTCAAACCCAGATGGCGAAAAGGCTTCTTGGACAAACTTGAGAGCTTGTTTCTGGATAAATTGCTATGGCAAAAGAGAAAGATTGCATTAATTAGAATTGCTTCTTCTTACACTAAAAATACAGTTTGTGTCCCTTGAAAAAGCAATTAAGAGCTAGAACCAGCTCTAAAAGTCCTTTGACTTCAGTTGTAAAAGGGTGGTTGTCAGTCTTACTCTATGGTTTGAAGGGTTTCAGGGGCTTGACTCCAGTTCAGCATCTATTATCAAATGCATTCAAAATCAAATCAACATCAATATGGATCAATATTTCCACTTTTAGCACTTTGTCAATTGCAGAAAAGCAGAAGATTTGACTGTGTTTCAAAAGTATTTTGTAAAGTCCAGGTGTTAATTATATGCTCAATTTATTCATGTGAAATGGGTGTATCCCTTTCTTTGATGCTGCACCAAACATTGTACTAATATAAGCACTCCTCACATGCTAGCACACATCCACATCAGAGCTTTTTAGTTGTTCTATTCAAATTGCATGTGGAATATGCACCCACACGGAAGATCAAAAGCAAAACTGTAAAATGCCTATATTGGGCATTTTTATGTCAATTAAGCATTTATGGTTTCCAGTGGTATTTAAGTGAAAGGTCTTCTCCCATTATGCAGAGCAAAGAAATGTTTATCTGAAGCAGAAATACTCCTCCCCTCATAGGCTTACAAAACTGCTTTCTCCACCCCAAAGCAAAACGACGCTGTTTTTGTACAGTGTTATCCATCTATGAATTAAAGGTAGTGAGAGCACTAAACAGCAGTAGAGCACAAATCAGTGTTATGAGCCAAAGTACCATGAGTTTTATGTGGTATTATAAAGGCACCATAGGGGCTCCACACTTAGTGCTGCATTGCAACTAAAACCAGGCATTAAATATTACTAAATTTTTAAAATCTAACTAAAGAACACAGTGTTTACTTCCCAACTTTCAGACATTGATCTTTGAGTACAATATAATTTTCACAGAAATTAAAAGTTGGATATTCCACAAATGCTTAGAATCAAAGAGATTATATTTATATTTCATCACTGATCCCTTCTGGCAAAGAAAAACCTGAAGCTTACAAACTGACTGGTCCTTAAAAGTGATAGCGAAACACAGGAGCTATTATTTCATTAGTCAGGTGAAGTGCACTTCCCTAGACAGATGCTGATGAAAATGTCTCATGGACCCTCATCAGATAAACCAATACTAAGGCACAATTTGCATATAGAACAGAAGTTGTCTTTAAGCAAAAACTGTCACTATGCATTTTTTTCTTTGTATGCATATGCTCTGTTTTGGGAGGTTGAATAAAAGAACCTGGATCCTCATACTGACTTGGGGTTTTGTCTCCAACATGGAGCCACATCAAACCCTGTGGTATTGCCAGACAACAAGGTATGCTCCTGCCTTTCTTACCTGCAGATCAAATAAATCCTATCTTTCCCAAACACCAGCCGGATATACAGTGGGCTTTACCTGCCAACCACTGCTATAAATTTGTAACGCCTTAGGCAATACATGACAGTAAATTTAATTATATACATATATTTTTCATAAGGTGAGCACGTTTTATTGACTACAGAGATGCCTACTCCTGTCTCCTTAATTCATATTAAGTGAAAAAAAATCACTGCCAGGTTTATTTTGAAGTAGTTAACGATCCCACTTCCACTTTCATGGAAAGATAATACTAATTAATTCCATAATTCAACTACACATAAAAAGACATGGCAAGCACCCCAAAGAAAATACATTTGAGGTTCTAAAAGGTTTTTCTTTTATAGAAAAAAAAAAGTCAAGAGTACAGAACCTGACCCCAAAGCTAAATTTAAGGAGAGGACCCAGATTCAGTCAAAAGTATGCCTGTATTTTACATGAAAATATCAAGCTCACTTTAAATTTGCAAGCCCTAATTCTAAAAGCAAACCAGTGGCAATATGAGTAGAATGGAAGCAGACTGAGAAACTGCAAAAAGATGTACCAGAGCTAGCAACATAGGCAGTATTCTACCAGCCATAATGTTTCTGAAAAGGGGAGGCCAGACAGAAGAGGAGGGTACAGATTTAAGGAGAACTGGAGAAAAGAGGTGAAGACATCCCCATTTTGCTACACTCAGTCTCCCTCCACAGGCAACACTCTGCTCTGCCTATGGCTGGAACCAGTCCTGTGTGCAAACAAGGGGGAATCTGCAGAGTGGCTGATCTCAAATGGTTTCCTTTGGCTGCCTTTCCTAAACCCAAGCAGTGTAGAGATACAAACATATTTTAATACCTGAAGCTGTATATATACACTACAATCACAATCTGTGATTCAGTGATGCACTTAGACGCAGGCTGGCACACAACAACAACAACAACTATTTTGCTGTGAAACATTTTCACATTTAAACACACTGATAATATAGCATACATGCGTATTACACAGGTCGATTACATTACTCTTAATAGCAGATAAGCTTATAAACTACTAAAATGAGACTGTCAGCTGACTTGAGTCTAGGGCAGTGAAAACACCAAAATTAGATGAGCAAGGCTATTAATTACACTTCAATAGCATCTCTTAGGATATTTATTTTCCTGTTGTTTATGGTATTAATCAAATCTTCTCATGATAGATAATTTTAGAAAGATACTTGGGCTACATAAGCTTTCCCAAGAAAATAAGGAAATAACAAAAAAGAGCTTGAGAAAATGTGTGCTAATAAGTTTCTTTTAAAGTGGTACTTTTGTATGATCCATAAAATAAATACTACGTTTGTATAATATAGCTCCTTAACTACATCAAAAGATTTTTCATAGAACAAAAAAGAAAGCTGAAATAGTATCATAACAAAATTAATGCTTATACATATACAATTAATTATACAATTAATGCTTACATCAATCTTCAGAAAAATGTTTTTTGTTTTCTTTATGGGATAGTAAGAAATTTGTTTCTAAATAAAATGTAGGACTTCTCAAAGACCTGTAGTTACAGATTACCCTTGCAAAATGAAATTCCTTTAGCTTTTAATAGTTTTCACTGTCTCAACCACAACAGGAGCTATGCTTCCTTCATAGGCAGTCAACGGGATTTTTATTTCTGATGACAACAAGCCATGATTCACTGGGGCTTTCAGAAACATTTTAGTGTGTATAATGACTTGCCAAAGAAAATAAACAAATGCATTTTGCAGGGATAAAAGAGCAGCCTTGGTAAAAAATATCTCTATACTTACTGCTTTGTCCTGTACATCTAGAGCAGCTGGTGACACTTAATATTTTCCATCTTATCTGGGCTTATCCTGTGTCTGCCAGCATTACTAAATCCCCACCAAAACAAAACACAGTACAGGACTACATAAACTTCTGGTTCATAATGTAAGTACAGTAATTTCACGACTATAAGGCGCACCCTTTTGACTAAAATTTTTCCCCAAACCCGGAAGTGCGCCTTATAGTCCGG
>PYHW01009175.1:433613-454814 GCA_013186435.1 Turdus rufiventris | reverse complement strand
CCTTATCTGATCTACATGTTGCAAATTTTGCTGACTCCCGGGGGGTGCGCCTTATAGTCCGGTGCGCCTTATGGTCGTGAAATTACTGCATTCTGCATCAAGAATTCATCTATATCAACTGAAAAGATGTCAAATCAGTCTAATTTGTTTCTAGCAAGGAGTTTCACAAGTTACAGCTCTACAGAAGTCTGCTTACCAGCAGACATTCCCAGTTTGACTGCATGTTCAAATGATGCTCCTCCTACGGTTGAAACATCTTATCCAAGTGGATTCTGTAAAGCCTAGCAGCTCACATATGTACAGTGATACTTTTCCCTTAAGTAATAACTTTGACAGCACCTCTGTTCTCTTCAATGGTCAGTTTTCTGAAAACTTGTTTACCTATGTAAGTTTCGGTTATAAGCAAACACTGGAGTCAGACACACTTTGTGACTGCATGAAACCCATTTCCCTAAGACAACAGTCAAAAAAGTCTCTCAAGAGGATTACACCAGTTGTCACACTTTCTGTGGTGTCTACCTGCCCAGACATCTGGGAAGACCTTCCAAAATTCTATTTATCTTTCTCCAAACTAAACTCATTGTTTCTCATGATCATGGAGAGAACTGATTGCTTTCCTCATCACAATTACTCTTCTTTTAAAGATAAGATGAGCGCAGAAGCATAGAATCATAGAATTGTTTGGGTTGGAAGGGACTTTTAGAGGTGCTCTAGTTCTAGATCTCCAACATCTTCAACTACACCAGCTTGCTCAGAACCCTGTCCAACATAACCCTGAATGCTTCCAGGGCTGAGGCATCCACCATATCTCTGGGCAACTTGTTGCCAGACACATCACCATTATTGCAAAAAACTTCTTCCTTATATCTAATCTAAATTAACCCTCTTTGATATTCAAGTCATTATTCTTTGTCCTATTGCAATGAAGTATGTTCCTTTTCAATCTTCTCTTTATTGCACTAAACATACTCAGGCTCTCAGCCTCCTTATATTATTTGCTTTACAAACTCCTTATGGCTCCACTGCTCTTCTCTGTAGCATCTTTCAAGATGACTAAATTCAGTGTCCTAATCTCTATACAGTTTTCCAGTAGATTCCCTCACAACAGCTAATGCAATGGGAAAAAGATGTAAAAATGTAACACAATATTCCTTTTGATCCCATACTTGAATTTGCTTTGTTCTGCCTCATTGAACAGGGAGAGAATCTCACTTCTCTCCCAGCACAGTCACTAAATCTTTCTCTGCAAATATGCCTCTCAGACAGTGTGTTCTAATTGCATATTTCCACAGCCAGTGCACATGTGCTTGGCTTTATGGGGTTTCATCGTTTATAGACATAATTCACTGAGCAATTGTTACACAGGCAAACACTTGAATTTACTCTGGAACATACTTCCCTTATGTTACCAACTGATTATAGTAAAGCTCTTTATTAATGATTATATGATGTAATATAAATTTCACAGGCTCACAAGATCTGGTTCACACTCCTCTGGTGACTGTTCCATGTTAATGGCAGAAATTACTATCAAGGCAAAAATGTCCACTTCCTTACACAAATTAATTGCTGTTCTTTGGAAAACACAGGTCAGAAGGTGATTCCATCTCATGGGCAAAGCAATTAAATCAAACTGTGTTCTGTTCAACTGTTCTTTCCTTTTACAAGGAAGTATCTTACAAAATCAAAAGGATTTGGCATTGTGTCTTTCCAATCTCACTAGGATAAAAGCAAAGTGTTTAGTTAAATGCTTATATATGTTAGTGTTCATCTATTGAAGATGTATGGACTAAAGCACACACTTGGAATATTTGGCTAAAACAGGGTACATGTGAGGAACTGAGCCACTCACATGATCTCAGTGTTTTATTGAACTAGATCCAGGGTTTTCCATGTAGATAGCAAAGTGAGCTACTCTATGTCTGTTCCACTACAAGGAAAAGAAATTGTAGATAGAGAACTTCGATCAGTTGAGCCTTTGCTAAATCTAAAGCATTACAAATCTAGGAAACACAGTCAAAAAGCTGCACAGATACAAATTCTGCTTCCTGTGGGTCATGAACTAGGACTTCAGTTCTTCAGACAGTCTGATCACAGTCTCTTGGCACATATACTGATCAAATTAAAATAGGTGTGCTCCCTGCATGCATCTCCTACACTGCAGCTGCTAAAATATGTTCAGCTCATCAAATCAGACTAGAGTTAGCCAAAACCATGTCACTGAGTGTGATGCACAGTGTGGACATCATACCCTCAAGAGACACACTCTTCGTGTTACGTTACTTATCACAAAAGACACAGCTGAAATACACTGTTAGAGACAGGATAATGAACTGAATGGTCTTTTCACACATTGTGTTTTTATGATACACCAGTTCTTTACCATATATACCTAATTTAAGGGCAATTCACAGTAGAAGAACATTCTAAGTCTGTCTTTTAATATATTTTTAAATTAATCAAATAGTAAGAGATATAAATAAACTAAAAATAAATAAATTAACATTAGTTGGGTAGTTTTGACTTAGAATGCAGATAATATTCTTACTCACATGTATTGGAGGTTCACATTTTTCACAAATGCATGACGAGACACAAATCTTAGGCCTGAATCCACCACAGTCCTAGGAAAATAAATAAAACTGTTAGACTTTCATTTAAAATATATGCAATGATAAAAACTATTAAAATAAGACTTTGGAGTAAATGTCTACAAGGCTCATCTGCAAAATTTACAACTTTGCTGACATACAAACATACAAAGTTAGGCATACAGTTTGATAAGGTCTCTACATGCTTCTATAAAGGAAATACAGAAAAAATGGCTGTATCCCATACTCACAGATTTTTAAGTCCAACATAAAATCCAACCTCATTGTCATTTATACTTTCCAAATTTGGCTGGTTTGCAATGTAACTGTTGAAAAAACAAAACAGAAAGAAGTATGTAAGTGGTTCTTTCCATGACTTTGACTGTTCAAAAATCAATCACTGGTGTATGGAAGTCAGTAATGATTGCTAACCTACTGCAATTAGTTCTAAGTCCTGATTAGACCAGTTGTAGAGCAAAAGTGGTCCTTAAAATCTCCCTCGTCATTTAAATGGTACTTTGTGGAAAAGGGGAACAGCTCATTTTCAAACAGGGGAAATGAAGAAAGCAAGTCAACCTGAAGGCCAAATAAAGCTGTATTACAATGTCACCATTCTCCGAGACAGTTGTTCTTACGTCCTGGATTTAACAATAGAAAAGGAGACAAGTTTAAAGGTAGTGCTGGTGTTTCCCCACTTACAATGAGAGACAGTCATACTTCCCTAGTCTTTTCCCTCATGTTGTTAACTTAATCACTTCTTACTCTTATTTATTTCCCTGACACAAAGTAATTTCAGTTCTTTTTACAAGGTGTGGCAGTGGGAAAACTGAGAAAAAAGACATTCATGATGTTATACACACAAGCAGAAATTAAGAGAAGAGAAACTGCTGTATCAAGTACTGAGTCCACTCACATATCCTTCATATCTGCCTAAAAGGATGTGGACATGCAAGCCAGTCCTTTGTATTATGACCATGTGAGATCTATGAATGCCCAATGACGTCTTGTAGACTGGAAATTAAAATGTCCACAGCAAATGTATCATTACTTCTTCTATAGGAAGCAAAAATTTCACACTGCAAATCATACAGTCCAGGAAGAAGAAATCAGTGGAAACTGCAATTTTTCTGACATTTAGGACAGAAAAATATGCCTGATTTAATGGATGCCTTGCCAAAGAGTCCACTCATTTCAAAATATAAGCCCAGTCCTAGAAATATTTGTGAGATTGACACGTTTTCATAAGCATCACAAAGTAACCAAAGATGCAGGTTCTCCTAAAATGAACAAGTCTTTCTTTGTTAGAAGAAAGCTTTTCTTCATTCTAAGCATTTTTTGGAATTTATTTAAAGAGAATCCTGGTGAATTAGTAAGAAGATGTATTGCTCTGTCAAAGGCAATTCATGTACCTAATCTGGTTGTATTAAGAGAAATTCACCATGTTTCTAAATCCCAACAGAAGCCTGAGAATCCCATAAACCGCGTTGGGCTCTCCTCCAGAGTTGCAGTGATGACTTGGGCTGTGCACTCGCCATGCACCAGGAAAGGTAAAAAGTTTTCCCTAATGGCATCCATTGTCCCTTAGGAAAAAGATGGGAAGTAAAAAGACAGTGCATGATGCTAGATGGTACACATTCCTACAGCATCATATGACATTGATTGCTCTGCAAGACTTTTCAGAATAAGATTAACACAGTGTACCCATTAGAAGATAAGAGTAATTTGTTTTTCATGTCTCCTTTCCTGAATTTTTAAGACAGCTTGATTTAGTATATCAGTAATTACTAACCTATGTTGTTTGGTTGGCTTTTTTTGTGGGTTGGCAAGTTTATGTATTTTGCCAAGTAACAGTGATGAAATAGCATATAAAACCTATCAACTTCTTCATCTAAGAGTCCTGCAAGTCAATGAACATACTTCGTCTAAACATGCCCTGAAGAACTCATTCTTGAGTTAAGTATCATCCATCTTCTCTGCCACTTGGATCTCACAATACTAAAATAAAGTTATGCAAGAGGTTTCAAAGATACCTTCTTCATCCTGTCCTCAGTTATCAAACAACAGGGTCCCTGTCAAGGTCAAATAGAGATAGGGAAATCACATAAGAGCAGGAATTGAGAAAAATAGACAATGAAACACAAAGTGTGAAGAGACTCAGATTTAAAGAAAAGAAACAGCATAACCAGTTGCACTACCTAAAAATAGGCCATCAAAAAAATGAACTAAACCTGACAAACACTGTCAAAATGCAGATCCACCACACTTATCACCCATCCAAATCTGACATTGTAATTTTAAGCACACACATATTTATCCAGAACCACTCACTACAAGAAATTCCAGAATTTGACATAATTTACAGCATTGCACAAAAATTTGTTAGTGTATTACATTATGTGTTAAGACTCAGTATAAAATAGTTCAGCTCTGCTGAAGCCAATGAAGCTTTACAATTTACATCAGACAAAAATCTTAGTATGAGCACACAATCTATATTAAAATATTGGTATCCATCCATCAGGGAATAGACCAGATTATATTTGGGAAGCGGTAGTATGAGTTTGTGGTATCTTCTTTCCTTCTTTTTTGCATGACTTAGATGAAACCCTAGGTGGGGGAGAGCAGGGCATTCTTTACTCCAAGCTGGTACTGGTGGTACTGGTTTATCTAAGATGAATTATTCCAGTTCCTAGCTGAAAGAACCAAAAGAAACCATTGCTTTTACACAACCATACTGGTTGTGGCCCAGAAGAACTTCTGTCTAAATGTGACTAACTCAGTAACTTCTTCACAATACCCTGGTAAAAACACTCTCAGTGCAGTACACAACAGTAAAGCAATGCTCATGTAGTCAGAAATTCTTGAAAAAAGAGTGGACGGATGTAGTTTACCATAAGCAGGTCATGTCCTCTTACACTTCCTTACTCACTTAAGAAGTCTGTTTCAAGTTAAGCCTTTGCAGTTATGTCATAGCAGTGAGAAAGAAAAGAGTAGAATGATGTAGCTGTACCCTATAGGGGGAAGTTTCTCTTCTGTTTAATTCAGGATATCTGAAATAAAACCTCTCCCTAACTGAAGTCTATTTTTACCTCCTTCACAACTACTTTACCTTAATGTTACATATCATCAAACATTAATACTCTAAAAGCTTTGACTTGCAGTGGGCGACACTGAGGAATGTAATTTGCCTGCCTGCCCTTAAGAATATCCACCCTATTCTTTAACTGAACATTTTTACTGTAGCACAAAAGAAAAACATACTGACTCATGGCTGGATGAAGTCACATGAAGAGCTTGGAAGCTCCCACTGCACACCACAGCACTGTTGCGCTGCCAGAGCCTGACTGGATAGCCCCGGGCAGACCACACTTATCAGTTCACATACACTGGTTGCTGCCTCTAAATCAAAGCTATTTGCTTGATTATACTGTAGCATTCTGTGTTTACTTCAGTGAGTAATCAGTAAACAATAATTGTCTTCAGACCTTTAATTTAATCTCTCCATTGTAAACTACTGATTAATTCTAATAAAGGCATTCAGAATAACATACCTAGGTTGCACATTGCAACCTACAATACAGTGTTCATCTCACTACACTTCAGCAGCTACTTAATAGTGTCACTCACACTTCGCCACTGCTACAACATTTTGGAAACAATAGTTTAGAATCCTAATCTATGAGAGTCAACTCCTCCAAGTAAAATCTCCCTTGGGAGGGTGGTCTTCACTTACGCTCATTACAAAAGTATAAGGATACAGATTATGCTTAACATCAGTGAAGCAATTTCTGAACTGCAAAAGCATGAAGAGAAAGTGGATTCTGAACTTTAAAGCCATCTAGATTATTTTGTACCTTAGTAATTTTAAAAAGGGATTCCATGCCAACTTTCAAATATTTTCCTTAGCCTGAATATAAAAGGCCAGTACAAATATGGCTTCCTAACTTACCTACTCTATTTCCTCCTGCTTAATGTATATTAAGGTATACTACTCCATCTGGAGCTATAAGGACATGCTGGGGAAAAAAACTAGCTCATACTAGTCTTAACAACATAGATGCAAGCAAATAGCATGTAGTGCAGCTCCAGAAGTATTTCTGTTGCCAAAAAAATTCCTTTATGGAAAACATATTTTCTTAACACTCCAAAGAATAAATCAATTATATGTCTAGCTCTAGTTCATACAGCTGGGGGAAAAAAATTTCTAAATTAATAAACACTCACTGGTGAAATGTTTCTGAACTTTGGGAAAACTTTATAGTCCAAGTTGGTTTTTTACTAAGTCTTTAGGCAACAAAGGCAGCACACTTCAGACATTGAACTGTCAGTAGATGAATTACCATTTAATGACAGGTTGCATATGTCCCTAGTCTAGACTACTGTGAGAGCAGTATGTTAATATTGAGAATTAAACATTGCAAACTTCCCTAGTGCCATATCTTCTTACAATTTCCAATGTCACACCAAGTTCATCAAAAGGTAGGCTAAAACTTAGAGTCATTTTCAACAAACATGGGTTGATTCTTTGTTATGCATTAAGATCATGTAAAATCTGCAAACTTTATGAAACCTGGCATATTCAATTGGCTTACATTTGTAGCCCCTCTGAAACCAAGTTTAAAGTAGTTCTGAAGTAGTATGAACTCAGGGTTGGAAAATGAACACAGAGCTACACAGGTTTCATATCAGGAATGTAAAGTTTCAGACAGATGTAGGTATCAATGCTATCATCTCTATTCAATCAAGAAATCTTCCTGCAAAGGACCAATTTTCCTCAAGGAGGGAAACTCCTGATAAGCAATGAACATGATACAGACACATAAACCCAGCAAGTATTCTACAGATATACAAGCTTGCTCCAATTATTTTATTCTATTTTGCTTCCTCCATCTGGTACCATAGGTGCAAGATTTAATGAGGATAACTTCAGGAAACAGAATGTCAACTGCTAGAGGAGCATATCGTAACTCAGTAAAGATGCAGTGTCAAGACCATCCATGGTGGACTTACCTAGCATTCAGAAATTTTAACAGTGTTTGACTCCTTCTTTGGCTGCCCAGTGTCTCCTAGAAAATTCTGAGCAGGTGCCCCAGTGTTTTCTGGGTTTTTCTTGCTTGGCTTTTTTTTGGTTGGTTGGTTGGTTGGTTTTGTTTTTCTTTTCAAAACCATGAATCACGCTGAATTTCATAAAGAGTGAAAAACTGGTTGCCATTTTCACAGGTTCCCTAAGAGTTGTTTCATCACATTTAGAGTATTTAACCACAAGTCACAGAAGACTTCAGGAAATAGCTCTCCACATCCAGTACAGCAGCTCTGGAGACAACATAATTAGCTCTGGGATCTTTCTTTACAGACACTGGCATGCCCTTTTTTTCAGCAAATCCTGCACTATACACATCTCATACTCAGGTAACGCATTGGTCAGGACAATCTGGAACTCAACATCTCACAGGCAATGTCATAGAGATCAGTAAATTTCAAGAATTCCCCGTTCTTGATGTATGACTGTGTCAACTGCCAGGAGGGAACCGGGCCCAGGCATTCTGCTCCACAACAGTATGCTATTCTCCAATTAGTAGCCCATAGCTGCCATTGCAAATTGATTCTCCAAAGCCGTCATCTTGAACAATTAGTGCCAACCCCCCAGTTTAAAGCAGAAGAAAACGGGACTTCAGTCCCATGGGAGATACCAGTCTTGTTTTGGCACTGTCTGGAAAACAGGAAGTCCAGGGTTTTACAACCAACCTTAGCTCCCACTTTACAGAACGAAGGCAAAAGTAAAAATAAATGAATATGCCTGAAATGTAATTCTTAAAGAAAGTTACTGTAAGGCAAGAAAAATTAAATGTACTGCACCCTTGGTTTTCTGTGTCTGGTTTTGCTTCAAGGTGTTTGGGTTTTTTTATTCTCTTCAGATAGCAGACTACCAAATCAAGCAAATTCTCAAGACATTTCATGCAGCTTTCCAGATTTAAGATTTATGCTCTTGATGAGCTTCACCTTCAGAATTATTTTTCCCCAAATGGATGCAGAGCTTATTTAAATATTTTCTCCATTTATAGCCTGTCCTCCCCTTTGAGATCTCCAGGTTTGCACACTTGATATTGAACCAAGACTTGAATTTTTTATATTCTTCCAGGAATACACAACAGCTACAGACTTGTTTTTCCTTAGATATTTTGTAAACGTCAATATTCCTTTTTATTGTCAGAAGACCAAGCAATGACCTATTTATCCTAAAATATATATCCTAATCTCTTATACTTATCTTCAAAACACAGTTTCATCCCCCGTGTATGAAATAATCTATGCAGATTGCTAGGAGGAGGCTTAAACTCCCATACAGACCCTTTATAATATATATGCTAAAATACACACAGTAAATTAACATATAAAAGGAGAGTAGTGAATGTGGCTTTCTGCTATTTCTCAAAAGAAAGCAGTCAAAAGACTAATCTTTATTATTATTGTTGTTGTTGATGATGTTATTATTTCCTTGAAAGGATGAAAGAGCATCTTAAATGAATGAATAAATACAAGTATATGTGAGAGTTCTTTCTTCTGCAGAACCAGCTAGTCTTCAAAAAGTAGCAATGTAAATACTCTCTCTTCAGCGCTTGTATACACCCTGTCTACAGCCGTCGCTGGCCTTGATGCAAATGAGAATGGGAAAACATCTTTTCCAAAAGAGCACAGTAAGATTTCAGACAACCATCTCTTATATGTATCTTTTTAAGTCCCTCAGCGAATCAAAACTTTAAAGCTTCTTGGTTGCTGTCAAAACCTTGGAATTCTCTTCCTTTCAGGTGCCCATAACTCAGACAGTGACTTTCTGAAAGAGGTGTCTTAGGTAGTTGCACATCCTTCAGAATCAGATAGCACTTCTGACATAAATCAGTATCCCCCTCAACAGATTTTTTTCCTGTCTCTGGGTTCTGATACGTTCAGTATTCCTTGACTCTTTCACTCAATATAAGACATTCCTTCTGAAATCTCCTTTGAAGTCAGTCTTCTCCCACATATACAATTCCTACTGTCTCACATTAATATTTGGCTTTATTCAGTTTAAAATTACTAGCTACTAGAATATCAAATACTCAAATCAATCTGGTCTGGATAATTGGATCATCAAGACATATATCTGCACCTGCTACCCTGTTTACTGTCTTAGTCACCGCTTGTAGTGCACTTCATGCCAAACCAGGACACAGGTACAGTTCAAAAAGGCAGTACTTCCAAATGGTGGAGCAAAGACACAAAACCGAAAGCCATCTATGTCCTGTTAATATATTAAATTTGCTGAACAATTTGACTCCTGACATCTCAAAAAATATTCCCTTTTCCATTATCCAGCAAAAAATTTCTTTCTTCTGTTTGTATTTTAGTCTTGAGAGACTACATATGATCATAACCTCTACCCCTTTTCTGTGCAATTATTACATAGAGAACCCAAAGTAGATGTTTTCCATTTTGCAAATGATACCATCTGCTGCCATGGCTCACAATTGGTTTCCTATACCTATGAAACATCTTCTGTAGCACTGATCACACATCTGTGTCTTCTCCAAGGCAATCTTGTCTTTTAATGAAAAACATACATGACTAGTTCACATTATGTGACTGTAATATTCCTAAAGGGTTATGGATTGTCCTTTTCATGTTTATTTCACTCTGTCTAGCACTGGAACAGATTGCCACCTTCTGTATGTTGACATCAATCTTACCACTTAAATTTAGCCCATGAATTTTTCAGAGGGCATTTCAACATTTGTATTACCATTCAGAGGCATTCTTCACTGTTTCACATTTATGTACTCTTCATAGTTTCCTATTTCACTTTATCACATTTATTTACATTGCAGTATAGTCCACTTTTCATTGTGGCTGGCCAAGCTTTTGAATTCATAACTTCTTCCATTTGCATTATTCCACTTGGGGAATCATGTTCTTCATTAAATATAAGTAGTTTCTTGCTTGCACAGCATGTATTAGCATAATGACGTGTTTATTACACTTTCTGCACAATTGTCAGAACTCAGAATATTTCTAATACTTGTGCTGATTGCCACATTGCTGCTACTGTTACCTTTCCTGTACTTTCCATGGTCCTGTCCTAGGCCAGTTTGATTTTGAGTAAATTCTGTGTCACGATACATCCAGACAATCAGCCTGTGTCTTTGAGTTTTCTCTATGTATTTCTGTTTGTTCTGCTATGTGTAATATGCAATGCTCCTTCTAGACTGTGATCAGTTTGTACTTAAAGCCTGCTCATGGCTGTATTTGTTGCTGTACTTCAGAAGTATAAGGAAAATACACTCTTTGGAAGCATTTATTTTACTTATATTACATATCATTATATAATTATATTATTACATTATTATAGTATTATATTGTTATATTATTATATTGTTATATTATTATATATTATCTATTATATATTACATATTATAACATCTTAGATCACTTTCTCTACCATTTTAACGTCAAGTGAAACTCTTACTCTGCATGTACCTCTTTCACAAGGTGACATCTTAAACTAGTTTTCAGCCTTCTTCACTACCTCTGAAAAGCTGCCTTCTCCTCACCACCACTTCTTTCACAGCATTCTTCATTTACATTTACAGCTTTTGTCCCTGCCACTCCTTATGAGTAAGGTAGTATTTCCCTCATCCTCCAGCCTGTTTCTGCTTATGGTTCTCATGACTGCACCCCAGTACCAGACACGCCTTTCAGCATTCCTCCATCCTACACATCCTCTGCAGCAACATCCCTGGCCCAAATCATAGGTTATGATGGTGAAGTGTTCACCTGCAAATATAAGATAGATTGGTATTTTGATGATGCCTCCAACTGTTGAGACTCTCAACTCCTAAACTTTCATTTTAGACATTCAGTGTGAAGAGCAACACTGCTACAAGTTAAACTGCTCATTATAACTCATGAGAACATGCAGAAGAGCTCTGCAGGCAAAGACGGCATGTAACCAAACCATGCAACAGAAAGAACAACTGCCCTTTCTCAATGCAGACGGGAATGTCACAAAGAGTTGGGGGAAATGCTAAGAGCGGGAAAGGAAGAGTCTTTCTTCCAGCTACACCAACGTCTAAGGCAAGGGGTTATCTATTTCTGTACCTGTGCTACCTTCATATCCCCTAAATGGCATAGGCTTAAGGCAACAAGACAGTCATAGCACACAAACATGATCCAGGATTTGCAGTGGTGTCTACAGCAGAAGTAATGTCCACCATTAGTGTTTTCTACTTAGGTGCCTCAATGTAACATGGATTTGTGCCAATTCAAAATGTTTGTAATGTTGCATCACCAGCCAGTCATGAGAGGTGATTGCTCTGCTTTGCCTGCACTGGCCCCACCTTGAATATTGTGTGCAGTTTTGGGGCACCACAGTGTAATAACAATATTAAACTATTAGAGACCACTCAGAAGACAGTGAAGGGTCTTGAAGAGAAGCTGTGTGAGGAGTAGCTGAGGTCACTGTGTCTGTTCAGCCTGGAAGAGTCTGAGGACAGACCTCACTGCAGTTACAACTTCATTGTGAGGGGAACGGGAGGCACAGGCACTGATCCCTTCTCTGTGGTGACAAGACCTGAGGAAATGGCCTGAAGTTGTGTCTCAAGAGGTTTAATTTGGGTATCAGAAAAAGGCTTTTCAATCAGAGGGTGTTTGGGCACTTCCCAAGGAAATGGTCACAGCACAAAGCCTGACAGAGTTCAAGAAGCATTTGGACAGTGCCCTCAGGCATATGGTGTGACTCTTGGGATGCTGTTGTGCAGGTCCAAGAGCAGGAGTTGATGATCCTTGAGGGTCCCTTCCAACTCGGCATATTCCATGATTCCATGATATGTGCACAAAGCAGTTTTAGAAAGATGCTTAATTACTACTATCTAAACTTAAAACTCTTAAAACACATGCATATGCGCATTACAGTTAGACTCACAGAGGCAACAAAACTGCTCCTAGCTGGAGGGTACAGTATATGTGTTTACCAGGTGAAGATCACTGTATGCATAATGTGTTTCAATACCTATTTCTAAACATCAGAAGAGGCAAGATTAGAGAGAAGAATAAGAGATGAATATGCAATAAACTATTCACCCACGTAGTGGGTGGGGAAAAAAGAAAATAAAAGGAAAAGAAAAAAGAAAGATATCTTTTTATGATGTCAAAGACCACAGATTTGGAGGAAATGCTGTAAATAATGCTCCAGTGGCATCTGGGGTACCAGATTCAATTTCTTCCTCTTCCTAAGGAAATATTATTCCAGTCTCTCAGAAGATACCATATTTACAAAGCTGTCTGAAAGAGGGCAATCTCCACCTTACTTGTTTGTGCTGTTCTCATTTTTGCTGTAATTGAACACTCAGTGAAGTAGGAGCAGGACCCAGATGTCTCCCTACATGAATAAGCATCAAGCTTCTTAGCTAAACAGACTGTTCTGCTCTCTAACCCAAAAGCACATTTGAATATTTTGTGCCAAGGAAGGCATCTCTGACAGCAAGAACCAAGGCAAGACCACATCTGTACACTATACAGGACCAGCAGTTAAGATGCTGACATGCAAGACCATGGTCCAGACTCATGCTCTGCTTCTAGCAGAGCAGCTCTTCACATGCATGCTCAAATAGTTTGCCTAGGACCACAAAATCAGTCAATTCCACAATATGACCCTGCTTGCTAAAAAGAAGGTCTTGCTTTTGCCCCTCAACCCAGTGTTTTCTTCATAGTCAGTAGAGACAGAAGGAGATGACAGCATGTGGTAATTTGCAGTGGGAACCCAATTTAACCTCCTGAATCACTTCCTGGAAGAAGCGCATTCTCTACTGTGGAGAGCAGTCAGTTGAGTTGAGAGTCTTCGCTACACACTTAGTATGGATTTGCCAGATTTTAAATGACAAGGCCTGGGACAGTCTCAGATATGATTAGTAGGTCCAGTGCTTGATACCCAGAACACATGCTGTGGAAAGGTCTCCCAGTCCATGCCCAGTAAGTCTGACATGCCCAGTAAGTGCACATGATTTATTCACATATGCTTGCCATGCTGTCTGGCATTCAGAAAACCAGACAGCAATGGGAAGTCACACCCCATGGACTCTTCACATGCATCTTGTTGTGCAATGTGAGGTACTTACTGAACACAGCCTTACTTAGTTTTACAGGTATGGTTAGGAAATCAAAAAGGTAAAACTAATTTCATTTACATCTAAAACTGGAAGATTTCTTTTGGCTCACCTGTCAAATCAAGAGTAATATAGATAACTTTCCTAGCCTCAGCTACAGCTCTGTGGACAGATCCTTCCATGAGGAGCTCAGTAGTATTGCCATTTCATTGTTGACTGTTTCAGCAATAGATTGACTTAGCTTTGATTAATGCATTGCCTTTCTTTTATTTATACATCAGACATCTGAATACAATTAGCCATATATCCTCTACGAATCCATAGCAGGAACTCCAACTTTTTTTGCATAAGGAGGTTCATTCCAAAGCAAAATTACCTAAAATGTTGTAAAAGGTTCCTTCCAGAAATATTCAATTTTATCAATGTATTTAGTATTCATACAGAATGAAAACACACGAAAGGCAAAAAAAACTGCACGTCAAAAACACATCAAGTAATCAAGCAACAAGCCCCATCTCTTCCAAAATTAAAAAAGGCAGGAAAATGCCTGAATCAAAGTTCCTTTCATCCTTTGCATACACACTCTAAACTATACCGGTGAAACACTAACTCTATTCATTTTTGTCACTGACTTTACATAGGCTAGGAACTCAGCCTCAGCTTCCCCTGGAAATAAAGAGCATCTAACTACCTTGCAAGATCAGGACTAGTTTGCTTTAGCAAAGTAAGGTTCAGGTTACACTACTCAATGATTATAATCTCTCAAAGTGCCTCTGGAAATACCTTGGACACCTTTGGCCTGCTTCCTTCCATTTTATCTTACTTCTGAAGGGAAAAAAATCTCATTACTTCAGGCCTTGTCTAGAAAAAAAAAGAATATTGACCTGGAACCTGATCTCCAAGAATTTATCCTAACAGTGAAAACAACATAGAAATATATATGGTTGAATTGATATGAAAAATACTTAAGTTTCAGCAGTAGTCTCTGTCCATTATTAACACTTAATGTAGGTAATTTTCTTAAAAGAAACTAATAAAAAATAAATGCAGAATTTCCATGGTGTCTCTCCTTTCCAGTAAGTCCACTGCAATTGTGCAATGTGATTATGAGATGATTTGGAGTTCAGCATCTGGCATGGAGGAAGCAGGGCAGCAAGTGCAATTGAAATCCTGGATTCCAGGAGAGATAACTTTAGCCTCCTCAAGGATCTTCTTGGAAGAATCCTACGGGAGCAGGCTCTGCAGAGAACAGTGTCCAAAAGAGCTGGTCAATAAATATTCAAGCATCATCTCCTCCAGGCTCAAGACCAGTGCATCCTGGTGAGTAAGAAATGGAGCAAAGAGGACAAGACAGCTGCATGGATGAGCAAAAAACTCCTGTCAAAAGTGAAGCACTGGCAGGAGATACACAGGAAGTGAAAGCAACAACAAGACACTTGGAGCAAATAAAAAAATCCTGTCCTGATGGGATGCATTCACAAGTACTCAGGGAGCTGGCAGACACCATAGCTGGGCTGCTTGAACTTGTCTTGGAGCAGTCATGGCGACCAAGAGAGGTCTCTGAGGAGTGGAAGAAAGCAAATGTCACCCTAGGAGGAGTGAAAGAAAGTAAATGTCACCCTAGTCTTCAAAACGGGCAAGAAGGAGGACCCAGAGAGCTACTGGGCAGCCAGGTCCGCCCTGATCCCTGGAAACATGATGGAGTGCCTGGTTCTGGAAAACATCTTTATCCACATGGATGCCAAGAAGCTGATCAGAATTGGTCAGCATGGATTCAGCAAAGGGGAATCATGCTTGACCAACCTGATTGCTTTCCATGATGGGACAGCTACCTGGATAGATGAGGGGAAAGCAGTAGTTATTGTCTACCTTGACTTCATCAAGGCTTTAGATCCTGTCTCACATGATATCCTCATAGGCAGGTTTGGGAGGTGCAAACTAAATGAGTGGACAGTGAGCTGGATTGAGAACTAGCTGAATGGCAGATCTCAAAAAGCTGCAATCAGTGATACAAGGTCTAGTTGGAGGCTCATCACAAGTGGTATCCCCCCAAGGGTCAATGCTGAGCCCATTGTTATTTGATCTGCTCCTCATTGATTTGGATAAAGAGACAGATGCCTCCTCAGCAGGTCACTAATGACACAAGGCAGGGAGCAGTGGCCAATATCCCAGAGTGCAGCCTTGACAGGATGGAGAGATGGGCAGAGAATAAATGTCTGAGATTCACCAAAGGCAAAACAAAGCAGGATCCTGCACTGGGTAGGAATAACCCCAGGTACCAGCACAGGCTGGGTCTGATCTGCTGGAAAGCTGCTTTGTGAAGAAGGACCTGGGGGTCCTGGGGCACAACAAGCTGTCCATGAACCAGAAGTGGCCAAGGACAGTGGTGTTTTGGAGTGCATTAGGAAGAGCATTGCCAGCAGGTCAAGCCAAGTGATCCTGGCCCTCTGCTCCGCCCAGGTGAGGCTCAACTGGAGTGCCAGTTCTCGGCTCTTCAGGACAAGAGAGACATGGACCTCCTGGAGAGACACCAGCAGAGGGCTATGAAGATGATAAAGGGACTAGAACATCTCCTACACATGGAAAGGTGGAGGAAGCTGGACCTGTTCAGCCTTGAAAAGAGATCACTCAGAAGTGATCTTGTTAATGTATGGAAGTATCTGAAAGAGCAATGTTAACAGGACAGAACCAGGCTCTCCTTGGTGGTGCTGAGCAATAGGACAAAGGCAATGGGCAGAAACTGATGCATCTGAACATGAGGAAGAACTTCTTTACTGTGCAGGTGACCAGCACTGGAACAGATTGCCTGGAGAGGTTTTGGAGTCACCCTCACTGGAGATATTCAAGAACCATATGGATATAATGCTGCGCCACTTGCTCTAATAGACCCTTCTTGACCATGGACGTTGGACCAAATGATCCCACCAGTGGTCCCTTATAACCTAACCCATTCTGTGATTCTGTGATACTGTAATACTATGTTTAATAGTAACTATGTAAAAACACAGAATTTCCATATGCACATTTTAGGACAGGCAGTAGTTTGGTTTGCCTTTTGCAGTTTCTGAAAATATAGATTCACAATCAACCACAAATTGAGATGCATCCCAATTATATATGATCATATCTAATTTGTCAGCAGTGACATACTACATCTGGATGAAGAGATCTTCACAAACCTAACAGCATCCTGTTAAAAAAAGCATATTCACAACCCAAGCAGTAGAAGGTGTTAAATCTCTATGGATTTATCTCTCCATTTCAAATGCGTGTAAATTAGTGAATTTATACAATTGGCTTTGCTTTTTAAAGGACAATTTTTACAGAGCAGTTTTTCAGAGGTAACAAGCTAAATATACATTTGACATCAACAACACACTGAAGCAGTTTTAGAGTTCCTTGCTCCTCCGTTACCTGCTACACTTCTGCTCAGACAAGGATATCTGGATGACAACCTTAAGGGCCATACTTCTAGACATTTACGTAGTGACAAAACAAAAAAAAAAAAAATAAATGGGAGAGATAGGGGATCTTTACTTTCAAATGAAAACCAAAATGGAGAAATAATCAGGCCCGTCTTCAGTTACATAAAATTTTTTGCTCTACAGTGATTAGGGATCCAGAATATTGCTAAGCCATTTTCTCTGTTACACTTGTCAGCATAAAAATAATGGAGAAAAAATAGAACCTGAGAAATCTGGAAAATGCCATCCTAAAGATATCACAGGCTCCACTGCCAAGCCCTATTTTCTCATTAGTATGGGAAAAAATGGAAGTTTCTTGAAAAAAATGTGTTCAAGACCAAATCTTTCAGTATATACATCCCAAACCTCTCTCAAAACCCTTGAGTGACCAAAGATACTGGGGGAGAGACAGTGTTCCTGCCACCCCGCCCAACACTGACTGCCTCCTGAAGCATAATGGTCTTTTCCAGTCTCATGAGATGTTTTGTCTCTGCCTGATTGAGACAGCCCCAATGGAAACCCTCAGGAACTCCATCAGTCCTCACAAACCAGAAGGGCAGTATCTAGAACAAGACATACAAAAGATTCCCTGGAAGGGAAAAAAAAAGAACGTATACAAAATTGAATGCTTTGTGATCCTGGAGTATTTTTGGAGCCCAGAAATTACAAAATTGATTTTCAGAGTGCTTACTTTTAACTCACCTTAGCCAATTACCCAGATTTTTAAAAGAAGATTAAAAAAACAAAAGGACAAATTCCTAAAGGAAAATATTACATCACCACTGTCCAAAACACCTTTAATAATTTGTAGCTTGGTGCCTCAAGTTTTATTATACAATTCAAAGTCACCAGAAATAACTTCTCAATCCAGCCAAATCATGCAATGAAGCATAGCCAAAGCTTTGAGGAGGAAGGGGCTAGAGGCTGAGGAGACTTGAAGACAGTTTTTTACGATATTAAATCTACAATAATCTCAAAATCTAGAATATAAAAGACTCCAAATACCAACAGCTCTGAGCTTCAATGAATTTAAACATGCCCTTTTTTTAGCACAAGCTCACAAGACTTGTTAAATAATTTACTCTATAAATTACTTATCCTGTCTTACTTATTAACAATTCTAGAGTGCTTTATATAACTGCATTAGAAATCTATTTTGTGGTTTTGAAATGTACGCAATACACAATCACCTCTCTTTTAATAGGCAAGAGCTTAAAACTCGCCTACTATTTAGCTGGCAAGCAGTTCTTCCTGAAAAAAACACCAATTAATTTCAAACCTCATTCACCTGAATAATCATAAGTAAACATATTAATGACTTGATAGCAGAATTGTGAAGCTAGGCCAGGAATATACTTGTTGGGCAAGACATCACTTTTAAATCAAAGTCTTTGAAGAGTCATGTACACTGAGACACAACAACAATACATTTTCTTTAATGAGAAAATACTACACTGGTCCTTTTACAAGAAGTTCTGACCACTCTAAAAATTTCTCATTTACTATCCTACTAATATTTTTGCATGATCTTGACAAGGCCTACTTATTTGCCATTGTGTCTACAATGCATGTAGTTTACAAAAACGATAAAGTCATTTTGCTTTTGTTACTCTTGGTCCTTGGATTTTAGTGTATCAATGACTGATACAATTTATCCTAATGCAAGATCTCCCTCTGGAGTTCAATTAATCTCCAATAATACCAAAGTGACCAAACAATTATCACAAGTACAGTCTGTTATGATAAGCACTCGTACTTGCTTTCCAGATAAAGACCAGCCCACATCATCATCTTAACATCTAACTGGGCAAATCTGAAATCTGTCTTATTTACCATAGTAGAAAACTAAGCAAAAACAGCCAGGAAGGGAAAGAGTGAGAGAGATGACTAAGAAAGCACCAGACATAAATACTCTTATGCCCTCCCACACCAAGTTTCAGCAGCTGGCCTTTATAGGGCTGATGCAGAAGTACTCTCCCCATGGATTTGGATGCTGTATCCAAGCAGGAATCTAGAAATAGCTGGACTGGGATAAGACTGCTTATAAACTCTAAAGCACAATCTGCCTGTGCGCTAAAACAGAGGTGAAGCACTTGGGTGTTAGCTGGTGGAGACTGCCAGATACATGGTACATCATCTCTGTTATTCCTGCTTCACCATCCCATCTTTTTCTGTCTCTTAAAGCCAAATGAAAGACCCTGGCTGCCCACTCACATCCTGCCTACTCTGTGCCATCCACCTGGACCACAGCCAATCCACTGCACCATGGGCTTCGCATACACACCGAGACCATGCAGTTACCCCAGGGTGGGGTAAGGAACTGAATTCAGGACCCATGCCCCGGGTGCCTGTGGATGTTTTGCCTAGGACAGCAGGATCCACTCATGTCAAGACCAGGACACAACCAACAAGTGAAGGACTGACTGATTTCAATACATACTCATGAAAATAAATTCTTCAAATTAATTGTCTTATACTTCTCACATGCTATTTATACCAAGAGTAGTTCCACCAGAGACCAATGGAATCTATCTGCAGAGCCCAGAAAAGAATAGCCAGGCTTCAAGCTACACAAGTGAAATGCAGCACTCCAGTCTCTTAAACCTGTTTCCCAGCTAGAATTAAGCAAGATCTGTGGTGTTAAAAATGGTTTGACAATCTGTGCCTACCATATTAGAACTGCTTCTGTACCTGCTTAATGTTTACAGAGCTCACACAATGAAATAACATGACAACTATTGCAGTTCAATTTTTAAGTTATGTCTACAAACTAATTAAAGGGTCTCTGTGTTTTATGCTAAAAGCATGCATGGAAAGGCCATCTTAAATATGTGCAACAGCATCTCCTGAGAAATCTATGACTCAAAATTATTTTTAGATCACCAAACACAACAACATGCAATGTCACAGAATGATACAGTAAAACCCAAAAAGAACTGTAAAGAAAATAATGCTCAAAAAGCCCAGAAAAATTAAAGCCAAATGTATCAATGCAAAATGACTAGACATGTTTTAAGTTGATCATGGAACAAAAACATATTTACAATATGTGTTTTATGTTCTGGCCTTTCAAACCAGAGATTAAATTCTAGAGGAAAATTACTCTGTTACTTCTAAACAGAATTCACTGGATAAAAATGATCACAGATGCATAGTTCAAAGGTTGGGGGTTTTTTTCTATTTAAGCAATCTACAGAATCTTACACAAACATCAGAATCATTAACAGCTATAACTCAGAAAGACAATTTCTTTATCACAGGTCCTAAAAAAATCTCCCAAAGGTAGGCCATACATGAGTAGTAGAAACGAATGCCTCCCGCTTTTCCCCCAGCACATGCAGGGGAATGCAGCAAATTGACTTCAACAAACTGCAGGAATGTCACCCAAAGGCTATAATTTAATCTAAATTCACACCGTATTTCACAGTACTTTTTATTTCTTCCAAAAGACACTGAAAAATAGAAGAAGGATGGAGAATACAAATAGTGAGAAATCTGAATAGATTTGGGGAAAATATACTGGCATCTTTTACATAAAATGCCACAGAAAGCAATTCAAAAACAGGGCTAGGAAAATACAAACAAAACAGTTTGAGAGGGTTTTTCCCGAGATCTACCATCTACACATTCAGTATTCAAATTTTTTTGTTCTGCGGGAGATTTTCTTAGGCAATGTACATGAATGCCATGGTGCTCTGAGCTGTGAAACCATGCAGGATTTAACACGACAAGCTACAGAACATCCTCACCAAATACTGTCTACGAGGGCAATGAGGATGGAAGCACCACATGGGAATGAGAGGAAAAAAACTTTTTTCCTCACAGTTAATTAGGGATCTCTAATTCCCTCCCAACTGCTGATAAGGAGAACTATGTTCATTTTTCTGCAGGTTCTGCAATTCTTCCTTCCAACCATCTCCACTTAGAAGGTCAAACCAGGCTCACATTCCTATGGTTAGGGCATGAAAGGCAGTTTGCTGTCACTTTCTGCCGCATCTCTTCCTTTACTTT
>PYHW01009175.1:422463-433563 GCA_013186435.1 Turdus rufiventris | reverse complement strand
TAAAATAAAATAAAATAAAATAAAATAAAATAAAATAAAATAAAATAAAATAAAATAAAATAAAATAAAATAAAATAAAATAAAATGGAAAAAACCCTCCGTTTGATATACCTGCTGCCGCCGCAGAGGTGCGGGCTGAGCGGTGCGCAACCCCCGGCAGCAGCCTGAGCAAGGGTCGGAGGCAAAGCCCTAGCCTCGTCCCGCTGCCCGGCTGCTCCGCGGTCCCGCTGTAGTCGGCGCCGACCCCCGCCCCGGTCCCCGCGATCTGCATCGCCAACAATTAGGATCCATCATCTAAACGGGCTGGCAGCGGCAGCTCTGGTAAGCCGTGTCCGAATAAAATCACACCGGGCTTTTAGGCTTCCAGCCGCTGCATCTGCCCGCGGAGCAAGAGCCTCTAGGCGTGGGTCAGTTCCCCGCCGTCCCCGCCCGCAGCTTCCCCCGCCGGCTCCGGCCCGCCGCCCCCGCGCCCGGCCCCGGGCCGTACTCACATCTCGGTAACATTGTCGCCCTCGGCGCTCCTCTGCGGCACGGGGAAGGAGGCGATACCCGGCGACGATCCCGTGCACCAGATCCGCCAGGAACTGCATCCGCAGGACGCGGGGCAGCCCAGCGCGCCCGGCCAGCAGCCCAGCACCAGGCAGCACAAGCCCCACAGCCGCGCCAGGCCGGGCCCCGGCCTCCGCCGCCAGGACACCATGCTCACTCCAGCCCTGCCCCGACGGCCTCCTCCTGCTCCCGGCGCTGCCGGGGCGCACGGCTGGAGGGTGCGCAGCCTTCCGCGCCGCGGGCGAGCACCCCGCGGCCAGGACTCACATGGGCGCGCCGCGGTCGCAGCCACGGGCGCCCCGCGGCGCTGACCGCCCCGAGCGCTGCGCGGGGCGGCGGGGCCGGAGCTGGGCGCGCGGCGGACAGGGGCGAGCGGGGGCCTCCGGCACGGTGCGGCACCTGCCCCCGGCCCCGTGGGTGGACAGCGGCACCACCTGCCCCCGCGGCTGCTGCCGATGATGCTGCAAAACGCGCGGGGCGGCGGGGGCAGGTGGCGGAGGCTGCTCTCCTATCTGCGGGGGCTAGGGCGGTCGCTGCCCGCCAGAGGGACGGCGAGCGGACGGCGAGGGAGGCGCAGCGAGCGGCGGCGGGGCTCAGAGCTCCGCGCTCACCCTTTGCGCACCGTCTCCTCCTCCCTCCAGCTGATAATAAAGCAGCTCCGGCTCCTGCTCCAGCCCAAGACGGGGAGCTGCCGGCAAAGTGACGTGGGGCTGACGCAGAGAGGGGCAGAAACTCCACAAAATGAGCCTGAAATAAAAAAAAAAACGAGGGAGGGAGGAGGGGGCAGCGGGGGAAAGGGAGGGTGCCGAAGAGCAGATACCAATAGGCAGCCTGCACTTGAGTTTTCAGCCTCGCACGTACATGTACATGTACACACACACACTCATACAGGCGTACACGCACCCCGCGGGATGGGCAGCGCGCCGCCGCCTGCGCGGACTGTGTGTCCAGCCGGGCGGACCGAGGCAGCGTGCCGAGAGGCACCTGGCACGCCATCCAGGGCGAGAGCTCGCCATCGGGTGGTAAACGGGGATGGTGCGAGAACCCCGAGAGGCGACGGATGTGCGACCCTAAAACGCCTTGTTTTCCCCTTGACAGCTCCGCGGTCGGGGCTGCTTTTCGGTTTTCTGCTCCCACCCCCGGTTGCGGGTTTCCGCAGCGCTGCCGGTGCGCCGATCCCGCCGCAGTGCTCCACGCTGAGCGCTCCGCAGGCGCCACCGCGCGTCCCGCAGCCGCCATGCAGCCCCAGCCGCCGCACCGACCCCCAGGCGCCGGGGAACGGCACACCACACTACAAAAAGTTATCATTTCCACATCGGGCTGAGGCAAGTCTGAGTGACATACGTGTGTCACGTATTGGCAGGTGCAAAGAGCAGCTGATCTGGGATTCTCTTCCCTTTGCCGTTTCTCGGATTCTGTGCTTGTGTCCTCCACATGACAGGTAGTCCTTCAACTGTGAACTACCTTATCGTTAATTATGGAGATGTTGATGGCTCTTTCTTACCTAATTACCCAAGCCGAGTATTTTGAAAGTACTAAATCAGGGCTAATTAAAGAAAAAAAAGTTACAGAATTCCTGTTACAAAGGTAAAGAATGAACAGTTAATACAATATTAAAAAGTGCTGGGGGATCAATTTGACATGACATTTACTAATTGAGAACACACTCCATTGTATTTGAATGTGCTCATGCTAATGGGAAAATCCACGTCTTACTGGGTGGCTTTGTAGGCCTGGTATGGGTTGATTTTGCTTTGAAAGAACATCCTACTAAGAAAGTCATAGCCATACCTAGCTGAAACACACTGTACAGAAATAATATAAGTCCCCACAAAGCAACAAATGCAGACTGTATACAAAAAGATATAATCGAAAGTAATGTCAGTCTTGGTATTTTTTAACCAAAGTTATTGAAGTTTAAATGAAATTGTTGTACAGATTCTCAGACTATACTGTCTCTCTATGAAGTTCACTCAGAATATACTCCCTCTCTATGAAGTTCAGCACTTTGTTCTTTCTAAATAAAACACAAGGAAGACGAAGAGAGTCCAAATGAATAACAAAGCTTATGAAACTGCATAAAAACACGGAAAGACCTTTTGTCTACACCTAGTACAATTTTTTTTGAAAGGCACTAATAAATTTAAAATGTTTCTCTAAATGAAATATTTATGGAAGGATAGCAAGTAAGATTAAAATGTCATGCAGCAATTTTCTAGAGGCAAAAGTTTGCGATTTTTAAAGGATTTGGAGGAGAGACAGAAAAATTAATAGCATAAACTACAATATGATTCAAATTAGAAAAGACCTTGAGAAAGAGCCTTGATGCAAGATAGAAGTAAAATTTTGAAACCTGTAAGTTGCTGCAACACCTGCATTATTGTTCTCCAGCCAAGTCTCCTTTATTCCCCCTCTCTCTTCTGGAGGCACACAAAGACATGACCTCTTTAGGATAATAAATACCCTAATAAATAACATACCATTTTAAATGTCCTGGTGATTTGTAACAAACCCACATTTGTCTAGTCATATAGGCATATACCGAATATTATTCTTTCACAGACATCTCTGTTTTCTATGAATCTGTAGAATTGAGGAGTTGTCAAAGAAGTTTTAGATGAAACCATGCAGTTGGATCAAATTGGCTAATTAGATAATTAATTGTGTTGAAAATGTAAAGATCTGTAGGCCAGATCATATGTTTGTAAGGCTGCAGATCAGCATTAAATAAAGCTAGAGGCAACACTTGGAAAAGGGTGTTATCACCTGTTGTGGCAAACATCAGTTTATATTTGCTGCAATTCAAAAGATTTCTCATAGGAGTGTTGCTAAACTGTACTGTAATTGTCTTAGAAGGTTTATAACACATAGATTTCTGTATTACAATGCCAAAAATTAACAGGTGTGAAAATATGTTTAAAATCCTGTTAAATACTGTTAAAAATCTATTTTCCTCCTAAAATTATTATTTTATCAAAATTGACTGGGAGAAGAATGTGGGAAGAAACAAACTGAAAGTGTCATATTTTCAGACCACCAAAGTTGTCAAAATTAAAACTATGGAATGCTCCATCAAGAAATACCATTGTTGGCCTAGTGGGGGAAACAGCAGATCTTTCTACAGTCAGAGCTCCTGCTTTGAGTTTTTAAATCCTGGAATTACTAAAGGGTAGCTGTACAAAGAAGTTCTGAGGTAAATCATGGTTTCATTTCTACATAGGTAAATTTTATTTCTATGTTTTCTGTGCATTCTTTTCTCTCTAATTCAAGAAAGTAAAAGAGAACTTAAAATACTCAAATACTTTCTATTAACCAGTAATTAAGGAAGAGCCGCAATATGAATCGGTATTTAAGAAAGAGCCACAACTAAACCACTAGAGGCAAGTAGCTTTCTGGTAACGCTACAAGAGCAGACAGGCATTATCCTGAAAGTGGTAAAACTGTAACAAAGAGTTGAAAGTATTACAAAGCTATAGAGAGTGATCAGAGGGCTAGAAAATATGAATTTGAGTCAAGATTGAAAGAAGTCAATGTTTTCAGTCTGACAGGAAGTTCAGTAACACCCCTGCAATATGTAACAAATACAGGTAATATTTTTTCCTTGTCTGTAGGACAGGACAAGGATTAATACACTTGATTTACAACAATGTAGATTCATGTTTGACATTGTGAAAACTTTTGAAAAGGACAGTTAAGCACAGCAAATAGATCACTTCAGAGAACACTCAAATCTTGAGTAATAGAGCCTTCTCAGAGCAAGTGAGGTAAACCTTTTCCAAGCTGGTAAAGAGATTTGCCTTAGGTAGGTGAAAGAAAATCAATTACTTCCCAGAAATTATGTTCTTTGCAATACACATTTCTTTACCTGGTTTTATTTTACTGGCACTGATAAAATTATGGGAGAACATTCATCTGGATGTACTACAAGAAAAACCTGAACATGCTGAAAAACTCAGTGTTTGCTTGAAATCACTGTTCTAAAGTTGAGTTTTCAAAAGTTTTGAAACTTTAATTCATGCACCACACATGAAGAATGTGTCAGAGCATAGGAATTATAGTAAATATCTGTAAAGATTTAAACATGTATTTCTGGAAAAGAGGTAGGAGCTAAAAACTCAGACTCCTTGTCAGAGTACTGTTATTTAGGTGGAGGAATAAGAAATTATACCACAGTCTGGGAACAGGTAAAGGTCACATAATTTGTGTGTGTGCTATGGTACCCTATCTCATCCAAAGGAGTGTGAACAGAAAGACCAGTATTACCAAAACTGTGCAGAAATAAACTTGCTTACAATTTGAGAAATTTTAGCTCTTACAAGAGGGACAGGTTGGACAGTTCATGGGACATCATGATCTTATCAGAAATATTTTAATTTCCAGCAAAATATCCCAATTCCCATGAAACTTTTCACATGAAGGTGTTGTTGTGTTCAAACTAGAACTGTGGTCAGAGACATGTCTGTACCATGACTCAGAGCAAGCCTGCGAACTCCAGTCAACAGCATCTTTTGGGCTGACAACTACACTGAGGTGTACCTACTCTCTCTTACATGAAATTCCATATTTTCCTGAAATGACAAAATTTGGCTTCCATACAACACTTTTCTGAATTTCCTCCGAACACGAGGCACTGTCTGTGTGTTTTAGCCTACATTTTATTCTTCCCAGTGTTCCACCTATTTGCAGATTTATCTAGCTATTTTATCCTGGCTGATCTTGCATTCCTAATGATGGAAATGTGTTTACCTTATCATTTTGAAGCACTGCTCAGCCTTTATTGGCTTTAAAGTGAAGCTGAATCCTGCCACCTTGTGCCCAAGAAAATTAGGACATTTCTTTACTTTGGGAAGGAAAAGTTTATTAACTACCATTTCTACCTTTCTATTATACAAGGAATTAATCGAGGTTCTGAAGATATAACTGGTCGGGTCCAGTTCGATATTGCCTGAGATGTCTACCTGAGATCTACTCAGAAGGACAGTCATTCTCCTAGAGACACTGTTCACACCATGGACAGCCACTTCTCATATCCCCCCAGAGTTTTGAATTTGTGTCCTCCCTCATGACCTCATGCAGGTAAGACACTTATCCATCCTCTCATCCCATAACCTCTGTTTGATGGCTCAAGGTATTAATCACAGAGTTCTGGCTGCACTTGGTCACACTTGCTATGGGAACAGCACTACTTTCTTTTCATCAATAAGAAATCACATCACAGATTGGAGGGGAAGACCCTTCTCATTTATTAAAAAAAAAGGTATTTTTTGAGGGGGTGGTAAAAGTAATGCTTGTAAGGAGCAATGAGTGACCCTTTTCTGCTGAAGTCTAAGTCAGCGTGCTTTTTTTCCATCTGACAGGAATCCACAAATACCTTTCTGGTAATGTGTGAATGCAAATATCATCCTGAAGGTGGTAGAACTGGAACAGACTTGGAAAGCAATCTTCTTCCTCGACATGCTTAATTGTGCCTCCTCTCCTCCTCACCCCTGCCTTGTGGTGTACACACCACCCCCAGCATATTGTCACTGAGAGCTCCTACTCAGCATCAATCTTTATTACCTACCACTCTTGCGAGTCTCTGTGTAGTCCAACAAACAGAGAAGCCTGTTGGTTCTGCAGTTGTCCACTTATCACATTCTGCATGCCTGGCAGCAAACATTAATGGTATGCTTACCTGTAAGACTTCAGCAACAGACATACCAAAGCAACTGATCAGCGCTAATGTTCTCTTCTGGGTTATTTCCAAACAGTGTTTGTTCAGGGTAAGTTTATATCAATTGCACAGATTTTCTCAGTTCATTTATCAGTTCATCAATTTCTTCCTCAGATAACTCAGCTGACTCTCTGTGTGTCAGTCGTCACACGCATATTTTATTGTGCAAATCATGCTTGTCTTTCTGATTATAAGGATTCAACAGGTTGAAAATGGTAACATAATAAAAATCTGACGCCCAGTTGTCAGTTTTCTCCCCATTTAAAAGCTGTCCAAACTGTAAGGATTTTTTTTCTGTATTGAGCCAATGATATTCTGAATCTTCCTTTAGACTAGTCAGTGAAAAATAAGATAAAGAAAGAAAGGGAAAAAAAAAAAGATGAAGAAAGACTCTCCAAAACCCAGTCTCCTGTACACTAACTAAAAATATCCAAAATCATCAGAAAACTTAGCTATTGGAATATTAAATGGAGCAAGCTAGCTTCATTTGGCACAAGTTAATGAGTTACTACATTCACATGGGCTACATAACATTGTGCATTGCTTGTCATTATGATTTTTAATTCCTTGTCCTTCTAGGCTGTAAGAAATACAAGGACCTGAAGAAATAAAACTGTAATTTATTGCTCAAGATAGATATAATTTAGGTTTTGATGCAGATATGCTTATGGTGGCTGTGCTAGTTAGTGTTTCATTCTGACAGAGGGCAAATCTCATTATAAGGCCTGTTTCTCCAAGGGGAAATTCTGCTTGTACAGTTGTGTTCATTGTTGATAGCATACAGAGTAATTGTGCTCCAAAGCTACCGATGATGTCTGAGCTTGCCTCTTGTCACAATGGCACAGATAACAGCCATGAGCAGTGATAAGCAGTCAAACCAGTAGAGACCTAGAAGGTCAGAAATCAATTGTTTCCAGCTGATCGATTTAGGACTGAGAGATCCTGATGGTTAGTATAGCAGCTGTAAATGGAGGTAATTATTCCACTTACGGATAACACACTGTGATTGTCTTGGTAAGTCCAATTTTCATGTAACTGAAAATCACGTGTACAGGACCATGTTTTATTTTTCTTTCCCTTTGTTAAGAATATTGGTACTAGAGATAATACTATGTAAATTTAATACTTGCTATCAGTTTCTGTTTCCTGTTTGACTCTTTCCATGTCTAGTTATATTTCACATAGCTTGTGCAGCTTCTATAAAATAGAAGAATTTACATGATATTAAATCTTTGTAAGACTGAGCAAGAAGAAAACAGAAGAACTTTTATTGAAGGCCTGGTAAGTTCTTTGCAGTACAATAAAGTATTCTGCTCACAGAAATCTTGTCCTGATTATGAAATAATATCTTGATGCTGACAGAATTCATTGCTGGCCTGACTTAAAAGAACATATTGACAAGTTTGCTGCAAAGTCACTCTGCTATCATCTGGAGTCTTTCCTGCTCAAGATTATTGTCAGGATATAGTCTAGCATGGGAGCTATGCATATCTCTTTAACACTTTTTCCAACCTTCTCCCTCCCTATAACTTCTCCCTGCCTCAACTACTTACAAAGCCACTCCCTTGCCTTTAGCGGATACCAGCACGTTCTGATCTTTTTGTCATCTTCTACAGAGTCTTCTCCTCTCCACAACACCTAGAATTGCTCACAGAGCATGAGGGACTCTCTTACATAATGTTCTCCAGGTTTCTATGGTACTTCCTCTCAGTTTCCCACAGCAACCATAGAGAGCAGGAGACATTTTAAGATGTACCATCATCAGTATAAATCCTTCTCACAAGCTTCAGATAACATTGTTTTTTTACATACTTATGTCCAGCTAAGACAGAGGCATCATTTGGTGTCAGTTTTCTGAAGTTCAACAATATTGCCTTGTGGCATTGCAACATCTGAGTCAAAGACAGGGCTGACAGCCATCATTCTGGTAACAAGGAATGCAAAAAAAATTAAAATCTGGAAACATTTGGGTTTTGAAAGTGTTATCTTAAATCAGTCTCTTAAATCAGCCAGTAGGTTTGGTGCCTTCTTCAGATGTCTAGGTAAGGCAGTGTCCAGCTGCCTCCCCAAGCAGCTGGACCAGTTGGATTAAGCACATTATGTACAATTCTGTGCAGAAACAATGCAGAACTGTTGACTGTTGTCAGTATTCACAGTCATTTAAGGTGAATTCACCTTACAACTTAGGTCCTGAAGCTGAAGTCAGTGAAAAATTCTTATCATCTTAACTGAATCTTATCTATCATGTGCAGCTTAGACCTCGGCAGTTAAATCCAGTTTAGGTTGTACTTTTTTGCTTTGGCCTTATGTGCCATCTGTTAGCTTGAAATTACAATGTAGCAAAAGTTTATACCTGTTTTTGTGGAATTTGCTTTAAAGTTTTGAATGGATTTTCTTTTTCAGATGTATGAAAATTCTTGTTAGTGCATTCTATTCATGGCCAAAATTCTTGATTTTATTATCTTCCTATGTTGCTTTTGTTGTTTGGGGTTTTCTAGTCAACACGGCATGTTGATGCCTAAACTTTCACTAAATATATTTTTACTTGAACATTTCATCCAAGAATTACAGGGCAAAAATGGACCTTCTATAAAAGTTATCAACGTAAGGCAGTTAACAGTTGTTATTTCTCCATCATTTGCAGTTTTATGACTCATCTTACCTGAAGAACATCTCTCTTCAGAGGCTGGTACTTCTACTTGTCATTTACATAAGCAATGCTCTTTGGGATCTGTTCCCATCACAAGTATACCTCCTAATGGTTTCTCTTTCTTCTAGAGCCACTACTGTCAGATACCACACCTCACTCATGTCATAGAGCTTCTTCTAAACTTTTTATGTAAGTACAAATATATGGGTGAGGTAACTAACAATATCAGTGGCACATCAGCAGCAGCATTCAGGCTTTTTCTAGAGCTTTTATCTATTTAGCTATTTCAGAATTTAGACCATCCCAGCTGAAGAGAGAATCAGATGAAACACCAGAAGATGAACTCACCCTGTAACAGGGAAAATAAACACTAATTGTGGATTTATTGCTCCATACACCTGAGAGATGAAGTTGGAGCTCTATAGGTTTAATTTATTCCTTACAAGTACCACTGAACACTATCTCTGCAGCAAAAAAAAAAAAAACTCTGATTTTGTTAATAGCTTGGTCCCACACTTAGAAAAGAAGATGAAAAAATCCAGGAGTTTGATATCAGACCTCACACCTGTTGATATCAAACAAGCACAGCCTTTCTCAGCTGTGCCTGTTTTAATCTGCTTTTGAAGACCTCTTCTAAAGAATTACTATCTTCTGAAGACAGATTTTCCTTAGTAATAGAGGTAGACTTTAGTGTAAGGATTTATCTTAGTACATGTAGCATTTCACAGCATAACTCTGTGTTTCTTTCGTATTTAGTCAGGAGAAAGGGACAATGGTTGGAATAGTTCACCCTACAGGACCTGTGTCAGATAATTACCTGCAAGTACCTATTTCTCTACTGATTGCAAAGTGACTACTTAGATGTGAAAGTTTTTTATTCCAGATCCATATATTTAAGTGAATAGTAGTCCAAGCAGATTTCTCTGTTTGGTTGGAGAAATCTGTTGAAGTTCCTACAAATATTTGGAGTAGAAGTATTGAATAAAAATTACCTTGACTCCTTGATCATTCTGTTTGACAAAAAAATATTTCTTGATTACAAGTCCTTACCATTTTGTATTTCCATTAATGAAGTTAAAAGATTTGAAAGAACATTCTTCAGAAAAACAGTGAGCAAAATCCCCTTCAATTTCAAGTGTACCATATTCCAATAAGGTTTGCATATTTACAAGGTTCATTTCACTAACTAATAGCCAGTAACATTTTGTTTTCTTCGTGATTCAGGCAGATGATTCTTCATCAAGTCTACGTGTAGTGGAATTATTTTGCCAAAGATGTAGCTGTTCAACAACAATTTGTGTTATAAGATACACACATGCCTGAAACAGCCCAGTTTTTTCCTTTGGTGTCTGTCCCTGGGGACTCTCATGCTTTTGGAGTAATTGACTGGTGTTTTCTTGCTGAATCTCAGCTATTCAAATCCTTCAACTTATTTTAATCAGTGAAGCAAAGCCCTCATGAAGCAATTTCTGAAGTCTAGCCTAAAAGCTCATATTCATGTATTCCATTCCTGTTTGTTTCATTTATCTACCGTAGGAATCCTTTCTTCCCCTCTACTGTGCTCGCCAGTATTCAAAACCTCACAATTAATTTTCTTTTAGCTCCTACAGTCAGGATGAAACACCTTCTGTACAGCATTCCTCTTCTTGGCACATGACTATGCCTCATCAGGGTTTTATGCAATCATATCGGCCAGGGATTTCCCAGTACTTTATAGAATTATAACTTTATAAAGCTGGGGTTCACAAATGGCCAAATCCAATTCATGTGATGGTTTTGGCGTTTAATACAAGCAATAGTTGCAGTTGGATGTGCTCTCTCTTTCACTATTGACATCCAAAGTTGCTGGTCCAGTCCAGATTCTGCTGCAGCCATAGGGCTTTCACCAAGCCTGGGACAGGTGTGCCTAGCTTTTCCACTTCTACCTATGTGTCTACACTTGAAGACCAAGATGCTTATGTTAAAAAAAAAAAAAAAAGGTTTTTTTCCCCTATCATTTCTTCAAAGGAAAAAGTCTCATAAAAGTCTCATGTCCTACTTCATGTTGCATATGCACCCATGTTAGATCTTGGGGGCTTAGGAGGAGTCACTGAGAGGTGGTTAGTCTTCTTTCCCGTCACTGTTTATGGTGTTTCAACTGGATTTGTCTCATGGAATGACTCTTGCATAGTAGTCTCTACAACTTTTT
>PYHW01009175.1:401619-422413 GCA_013186435.1 Turdus rufiventris | reverse complement strand
GTGTTGTTTGTTTTTTCGAGAGATTTCCAGGCCTTCATCCACCCAGGCACCCAGGGATTCTGGTCATAAGAACATGTAGGACAGACACAATCTCTTTCATGCTGTTTGAACCACAAGAAATATTTTTTGCAAGGTAGATGGCCTGATGGCTGAAAGGTTAAAAGCTTTGTTAAACATGTATGTGCATTGCCATTGATTGTGGATTTGATGGTATTTAAGTGTACTGTGAAAGGAAACCACTGATATAGGGCCTTCTCCTTGTCATCCTTACTCAATCACAGTGTGAAACAACTTTACAGACAGTCAATTTATTAATTGACCACAGAATGCGGGTCAAAGGACTGAAGTACATGGATGATAACTACTGTGGTTTGTTAAATCTGGGTGCATTGAAGTTCACTGAAGCTTCAGTGTAACTTTCTATGTGGTGAGAGGACTAACAAAAAACCAGGATTGAGTTGACACAACACATCTAGCATAGCTGAAAAAGGTCTTTTCTGGTTGTTATTATTAAAATGCTGACCTTCAGAGCTTGTTTCAGGACCTCAATTCACTTGGCAGACTTAGGCATGTGTGGAAAAGATGTCACTATTCTGAAAATCAAGGAAGGAAAAACTAAGAATGCCATCAGTAAGATGACAAAACTTATGTTACCATGAAGATGATATGCAAATTATACAAGGTTTTTAATATTTGTAGGGCTGCTTAATTTTTGCTGTTCTGTTTTTTTGACCTAAAATTAAAAGAAATAGTTCACCTTGCTTCCACAGTTGTACCTGGATTTGTAAAATTTGTATTTAATTTTAAAGGTTAAATATAGAAGAAGTAGCTGTAAACAATGGTACAGCAACATGCATTTGTGATTCAATTAACAATACAAAGCATTTTTATTTACAATAATATATAGCCATTACGATTATTCTTCCCACACACTTTTGTAGTCTAAAAACCTTGTGTAATATATTTATGGTATTTAGAGAATCAGTGTGGTAGCACAATCCCAGAAGTCACTGATGCAACTAGTATTTTGTAAAAGTCATCCAAGATCACAAACACACTGAATGTGTTACTTCTGTTGACCTAGAAACACAGACCATAAGCACAAAGATGCAAATACTTTAAAGCTGAATAGAAATCACATCCTTCTGCAAGCAAAGCAGCAGCCACAAACACATGTTCTGACTGTTACTGCTTTTGAATTAAGTTCCTGTTCTGGAATACCTAGAATGATTCCTGAGAATTCAGTCATACAATGACCAATGTCTTGATTAAAAACTTGTACAAAAGTGTAAAAAGCATGCAGTCCCTTTTTAAAATGGATGCTTTTTCTTCCACTTCTTAAAGTCCTATGGTTTTGTAGAGTCACCATGTGGATTAGCACATTTGCCTGCACACCCTGAGCATTATTCATGCTAGTAACTCAAGTAAAACAAGGAATTCTACTACTGAGACAACTTGGAAGATGGAGAATTTTGCCTCAATATTGTGAGGCAAAAAAAATATTGACAATGCCTCCTACTTGAACCTAAACACAAGGAGGCTCTGCCAAATCAAGAGCACCTTTGAGGACTTACTGAGACACTTGAAAAGAGAACACAGAGCTAGCTCAACTGTGTTCAGTTGGCAAGGGCAGGGAAGATCAGAGACCATTTGCCCCAGAGTGATAATTGTTAGGCTGTAGAATGGTCTCCCATGAGAACATTGCTGGGTGTACCAACACCAGGTACATTGAAAATCATATTAAATAAAGCAGTATAAACTCTTCTGTAAAGCATAGACTTTCACTGGCATGCTAATATTCTAATCTTTTACCCTAGTGCTACCCAATATCACCTAGTTACCAAACCTGTGACCTAACACTTCTTTTTAAAGTCATTTTCATGCTTGTGTAAATACAGGGATGAGCTAAAAATTGTCTGCCATTATGCTAAATGAGATTTTTTCAGAATTTTTCCTACATTTAAAAAACAGTGCTGACTTTCTGGTCTAGTTGGGGGGAGAAATGAAGAAGCAGTTCATCTCTCAGAGAAGTTCATTCCCTTTTCTGTGCCAATTCTTGTGTGTCTTCCCTTTATAGAAGGGGATCTTATCTCACATAACATCCCTTAGCTTTTTATTTATGTGGTGTACATTGGCCCAGATGATTTTAGACACCGTGAAAGTGGATGTTCCTAACTGCAAAATTGCTCAATGGGTTGTTACAGACGCTTAATTGACCATTTTACTTTTAAGCTCTATCTCAGCCTGAGAAGGTCAATTATTTTGAGATTTTTCATGCTTTTTGACTGCAGAGTGTGACAGCATTGAGAAATGTAAAGTAATAAGGGAATACAATAGCATTTTGAACCCTGATTAAAGGGGAAAAAAAGCAAATAATAAGAGTAATATGCCAAGTATAAATATAGGAATAATGCTGGAGTGTTCTTAATAAAGGCCTAGGGCACTGGAGTAAGTCAGGCTGTGCTGAGCACTCAAAACTATATTTCTCAACAGTGTCAGTATCTCTTTGTCTGGCAATAATGGTGTTAAAAACTGTCACAAACAATACAGTAAGAAAAAAGGTCTGACTCAACAAGTTACCCTGCTTTTGTGTCATGGTAACCTTTTGAAAATAACCTGAAGCAAAAAGATGTAACTGGGGAAATAAAGGTGTTAATCTCGTTCATCTCAAGGCAAGAATTTCCACTTGCCAGTTTTGCTTACTGAAAACATCTTGCTTGGTTGAAACAACATGAAACAATGTTCCATAGCATTATATTTAAACTACACAATCTTTTAAATGTCATAGCAACTACAGGAATTATATCCCACTTCTCTTATCCATGTTTTAATGGACATTGTAATCAGGAACCACCAATATTATACTGTAATTTAAGAGAGATTCCATATGAAGGCAAGAAATCATGGCAGAAGAGCTTTTACTCTTGTTTCAAAATTGAGTTAATTTCTGAAGAAAAGTTTTATCTGAAAATAGGAACAAGTATCATAGTTAGATTGTTGAAAGAATAGGTTGGCTATATGCAATTCAAATACCATAGAAAGAGTGAATATAAATAAAAATATATGTCTTGGAGTAATCCTAGACTTCGTAAATCATTCATTTTGTCACCTGAAAGACACTTTGTATGTGTTACCTCTTACTGAAAGAGAGATCCAGGATCACAATGAGACCTGGAAAAAGTTTGCAGAAGTTTTAGTAATTTAATTATATTTTCAGTGAAGCTAAAGAAATACTGTAGAAATTATCCCCTGTAACAGAGGGCAATTACTTAAGGCATTGAATTCCAGGTGTTCCCAAGGGTACACCAGTGTGTTTTAGTCTTGATGTTGAGTAGTGGGTAACCAGTGCAAAACCAGTGGGGTCATGGGATAGTCTTTCAGAAAGAGTTGCCACAATAATAAGCATGCCCTAGCTGAATCCAGAGGTTCAAAGGTCCTAGTTCCCAAAATCAGAGTGATCACCAAAGCACACAAATGAAATGCCAAAGTAAGTACAGCTGAGTTCAGTGCAAGGTACCAAACCAAGAGCTAACTGGGTCATTGTGTTCAGATGAATGAGTTGTTTTGTTGGATGTCTTTTGCTTGAGAGGATGGTTTTACATTATTTTTACCCCTTTTTTCAAATAAAGTATTTACTAAAAGCATCATTTTTCCTATGCATGAAGCAATTTCCAAAGAAAAGCATTCCTGCTACTCCTCTCAGAAGACTAGAGAGGTGTGGATTGGAGTATATGAAGCCAGAGAAATAATGTCCCTAATTGCGTGTTATTGAGGGAATTGTGATGACTTTGCAACTAATGAGAAACTTTTCAACAGCTCTTGAAGGATCAGAATTGAACATTAGTCAGACAGGACCGGTGTGAAACCAGTAATATTCTCCTGCAAATTCCTGGGGAATGATGGACTCTATTTCCAAATTTTTTTAACTTGTTCTCATAGGATTCACCTAAATTATGAGAAATGAACACCATCTCTGAATGAATTGCTAATTTTTTTCTCCATCCCTGTACTTAATTTACTTTCAATACTTAGAAATAATTTGGGACAATTTGAAGTTCATTTAGTAAATTGATTTTCTAATGGCAAATTCACATGCTTTGTGTGGACATAAGAATAAGTATTCTTATTATTCTGTGCAGACCAGATTTTGCAACAGTGAAAAATAGAAGTTCCTATAAGTGTTGATCAGGTTTCTATCTTAGGAGAGCAAAGTCATGGAAATTTTTATAACTATATCAAATCCTGCTTGCCTGTGCACGCTGTGATTCTCTTTCCTGGATCAGAAATTTAGAGTTTCAACTCACAGCCTGTGAGCTTACCTACTACATGAAGCTGACATCACAATTAATTAAAAGAAAGTCACTGTACTACTGGCATTCTTCAGATGAGGCATTAGTGCAGCACATTCTGGACAGCACAAAGGTCCTACAAGTTATACCACAAATTTCTTGGCACAGACACAAGCTCTCATCATTAAGGGAAAGTGGAAGAATACTGTTGGGATTCCTGATGTAGTGTGAAAACAACAAAACCCCTCCAATTATTCAATCTTAAGGGATGAAAAGCTCAAAAACTACATTAGTGGGTACCTGATGGTGAAGTGTAAACTGTGTAAGATTGCACCACACAATGCTAAGAGGTAGTAGCTGCCACTAATTTCTCAACAAAAATAGGAAGTCCTTATGCTCCTCTCATATCTCCACTCTTTTATAACAGGATATGTTCATTCATTCATTTCGCATTATGAAGCTGAGCACAGTGGATGTATTCACACTTATTCCATTATTCTGTACTTCTACGCATTTTGTTTAACAATGATAACAAATGAGTGAATAATACTTACTGTCTCTTCTCAGCCAAGTATTCACAGTCCAAACTCAGTTAATTTTGTAGATGTCTGCACTCCTGTTGGTTGATGAACCCTTGATCTTTGTAATTTCTTCTTTTAGATCAGGACTTCCTGGTAAAACTGATGTATGTGACAAGACTACTTGACTCTCTGATTCCGAGAAAATGCAGAGGATACCCCAGTGACTATGAGTCACACTTGGAAGCTACTGCAGGTCCCAGCTCAGAAGCTCTCCTCTCTTGGCTTGACTCATCAGCAGTGTAAAACAACCTATGATCTCTGAACACTGCTCATTACAGCCAAACTGAAAAGGAGAAACAAAGGAAAATGAAGCTCACTTCTGTTTATGACCATGTTTTCACTGCAATAGTTATAACTTCTCTGCCATACTTTGTTGCTTTGTCTTTTTCAAAGTACAATAATTTCACGATTATAAGCCGCACCCTATTATAAGCCACATCTCTGGGTGTCAGCAACTGTCTTGGGTTACAACATAGAGTGTGATAAAAGGTATGTATTCTATCACCATCTGTTGAGGGTGGGGGCAGTGATCCTTATCTCTGTGGGAGATATTTTGCTAATGAGCCATCCATTGAAACCAGGTGGGGCATTGTTCTTTATATTTTCACAACCCATCCTTCCTCCAGCGAGTCATTTTCTGCTAATGGCCCATTGAGTCCCACTGTGTGACTGATAAAATTACTTCATCCCATTGGAAGTTGCTCCAGCCTGGGGGAAGAGACCAACATTTCTTACCAAGATAAAAAACAGAGGTTTTGGGACACTAAAGTAACCCCTTTCTCCACTGAACTCCAGAGGAAAACCGGATTTCTCCACATCACCACTGGACCTCCAGAGGGAAACTGCACCTCGTACAGGAGCACTGCTTCAATTGAATCACATCTGTCACTGCAAGAGGACTGCAGCCACCATTTAATGGTACTGCTACCAACACCCTGCCTGACGGGGTGTCAGGCTGTACTCTGACTTTGTCAGGGTTTGGAGTTTGTTTCTTTCTAGTATTGTATTTCTATTTTAATTTCCTTAGTAAAGAACTGTTATTCCTAATTCCCATATTTTTGCCTGAGAGCCGTTTGATTTCAAAATTCTAATAATTTGAAGGTAGGGGGTTTACATTCTCCATTTCAAAGAGATGCTCCTGCCTTTCTTAGCAGACACCTGTCCTCCAAACTAAACCAGCAACTTTTTGTTCTTTGTCCATATATAAGTCACACCTGATTATAAGCCTCACTTCCAGGTTCGGACCAAAATTTTTGTCAAAAATGGTGCAGCTTATAATTGTGAAATTACTGTAATCTTCTACTCTGAGCTGGATAGAGATTCTAATTTCTAAAGAAAAATCTATTTTTAGTTGTTTTTTAGGGTAAAAATTTAATAAAGCAGCTCATTAAATAATCCAGTTTCCTTCCTCACATTCTGCCTAATGTGCAGAGAAAGATTTGATTGCCAAAGCACAGAATATTTTGGTTTTGCTCACTGTTTCTCCTAGTCAATAATTCTGTTAGCATGTAAAGTGTGGCATACTCTCATATCTGTAATCAAAGGAGCAGTTAGTAGGTGCATAGGAACAAATCACATGTATAAACGTCCAGCTCTTTTTTCAGTGGGATAGTAAAGGATAGTGGGTATTTCTCCATTACAGATTAGATTAGACTGATAAGAACATATATAACTCACATGCATGCTCTGTGGTGCATCCATTTAGGGCAATAGTAGATCCCTTGGGTCATGTCTTAGAAACTGCAAGCACACTTCCCCACTCCTGCCAACACATGCACTCCAGACACTGGACAGCACCAGCAGTGTCATCCCCATGCTTGTTACTCATGTTTGAAAAGGAATTTTAAGGCATAGCTTATCCCAACAGGCCACAAATCTGGGCAGTTTGGGTCCTCCAGATTCAGCTGTGAGATCTGGAGTGACATCCAACATTTTTCCTCAAATCCTGATACCTGAGAGGTGTTGCAGACCTTCAAGCCTGCGGTGTTAGACCTCTCTGTATTTCCTGAATTTACTCGTAGTTGCGTGGACTAGTTCAGGATGAGGAGAGTGAGCTGAAATGGAAGGAGGGTCATATTAGAAGTTGCCAACATCATACCATGTTATTGAAGCTCTAGGTATCTACATTGTTCAGAGAAAGAAAGGAGAAGTTGCATGCGTTTTTTTAAAAAAGCATGCAGAAAGCTTTATTAAATCACTGCTACTTACTTGAAAGAAAATCAGCAAAAAAGAGGTTTCGTAAATTATAATGTACACGTGGGAAATGCAATGTTTTAAGAGATTTACATTTTCAAAACAGGTTTTTACTCTGTGGCTCATAAGAGTGAGCAAAGTTTACTGTTCTGCCACAAAAAATTTCCTGTACTTTTGGGATTGAACAGCTAAAAATGAAACGGGGAAAAGAATAGAAGAAAACAATGAAAAATGTTTTGTTTTAAGTAGAGCACTTTTTTTCCCTACACTTCACAACAACAACACAGTATAAACCAGCTAAAAGTCAAACTTGCACTATCAGATAACTGGCTTTTCACTTCTCCATTTGAGTCACAGCCAGGTGATGAGTCCAGTCAAAAATGCCACATCTCAAACTGCTGATAGTCCAATCAGAATTACTTGACAGTTTTTTAGTCCACAAGTCCATTACAGCTTTCTGCAACGGAAGAAAGACAGTATTTAAAACTGTTTTATTTTTGTCTCCTTTGCTTCCATTTCTCCAGTGTTTTTTGATATGTTTTGGCGAGGGTTGAGGTTTTTTTGGTTTTGGGGTAGGTTTGGTTTTTTCTGGTTGGTTAGTTTTTATTGTTGTAGTTGTTGGGGGAATTAACTACAATTTAAATTAATTAATCTTCATCTTTCATTTTCCCAGTACCTTTCATCTGGGTACAAATTTGATCTCAACTTTTTGGAAACCTCTAAACCTCTAACAGCTATTTAGAACACTTAGAAAACAGTGGCTACAAAAATACAAATCAGAAGCGTATGTGACTTCTAAGTTTGAAATGGTATTAGCTTGTTTGTAGATCAGATCCAGATAGTTCAATACAGTCCATGCTCTGCGCACAATTTTATTCCCGTTAAAAATTTAAAAGGCAGCCTTTTAATGTCTTTGCATTAACTTAAATTGTAGTCAGTCAGTAAAACAATCAGAGAGATGGTATTAAAAGTATATAAATAATGAAACAGATGCTTTAAAAAAACTTAGTAACAACCTGAGTCCACTTTATATTTCATAGAGCTTACCTGCTGAGAATTACTGTACTTCACTCAAATTTCAAACTGGAGCCCTGGGTGGAAAATTTGAACTGAGAAAACAAGATTTGATTATCCTGTTTAATTCCTTTTTAAGAAGAAAATGTCACTTTGGTCCTTGAATTAACTCTTGAAATCAGTTAGTGTAATTTACTTCAAAGGACTGAGACCAAAGTATGAAATAGTCACTCACAGGAAATCAAACAATAGCATCTAAGCTGGACAGAGGTTTTTTTTCTCTGTTAGAAATTAAGATAGAAGAAAGACACACTCTCATTGCTAACCTGTAGTTTCATCAGCAAGAATGTTTCCAAAAGCAAGGCTTGACCACAGCTAGTCTGAGATCTGAATACCAAGATGCAGAAAGGCACATCCTTAGTGGTTCATCTTCAGGCATGGCCATAGGTCTGCATTTACTCTACTGCCAGGGTGTAAGTGAAAAAATTTAAAGATAGCTTTAGAGCCAACAGTATTACTTAGAAACATCTCCTGTATCCATTAGCTTACCAGATTCCTTAGTTTTAGTGCTCTATTTTAATCCTACACTAGATTTGAATAGAATACAGTGACTTTTCCATATTCCTAGTGCTTATACTACTTATCTTGTGACATCCAACCTTGCCAATACCACATATGTCCACACTATTTCAAGAACAAAAATAAAGCTGTACAGATACACTGACATAACTTCATAGTCATTTATCTCAGTTTAGAGACAAATTTTTGGAGAAAATGCTGCAGAAAAAGTGTTTTTCTCTAAAGAAAAGGGTTCCAATAATCCCTTTTTGCCAATGAGATAAATTAATATCAGTGGTTGAAAATAAAAAAAGGTAAAACTGTTTATTAAGAAAGCAAGGTACCTGCAAGGCACTGGAAAAAAATTGAACCTTTCAACCCCCACCTTGCCTTGTGGTTGGGAGGCAAAGACCCTGGCTGGGGAAGGGGGAGAAAAAAAAGTTCACACAGCAGCTGGGAACATGTTGGGTTTTTGGTGTTGGTCTCCTCCTCACAGCAGGCGAAACTGGTGGATTTTAGTGTCCTTTCTCATGTTGGTTCAGCTTCCCCAAGGTCTTCAGTTTAGGATAGCCCCTGCTGGCTCCCTGCATGGATCAGGGGGAAAAAAACAAGCAAGAAACCCCAAGCTGCAAACAGTTCATGCAAAAAAGAACAAACAAAAACAAACAAAAACACCCTAAACCAAAACAAAAAAAAAGCTGCTGAGAGGATTCCCAGTCCCACTTCAAGCTACGGGAAGGGGAAAAAAAACAAACTTCTTGCTTCAAGCTATAGCAGAAACCAATGCAACAAAAGGAGCAATATAGAGTCCCAGTCCACGCCACAGGACATCAGAGAGACAGTAAGGTTTGAACAGAGCCTGCCTGGGGTTCCCAAGCTCCAGCCCTGCCAGCTGGTTCATCTGAAAGTACAGCACCCACTTCTGAGCATAAAACAGATGATTAGGGAATAGAGGATCATCTTAAAATCACCTCAAGACATCATTCTAAAGAAAAAAATCTGCATTACTGATAGACTTTTCCTTTGTATAGCTGAAACTGCTAACTGACTTTGAAAAAATTAATTTAAAGCATGTATCAGCTCATGGTAGCTATCTTTACGTCTACAAATGTCTGTGGTTTGTTCAGATTTTTAGAAACCTATTTCTGTCTGCTGCTGCCAGCAATATAGGCTTATTGAACGCTAGCACAGGACAATTGTTTTATAAAGCTTATTACAAACACTGAAGAAAAAATTTATCTTTGGCAGTAGGAGATAAAGCCAAAATATCAATACTATCCTTTCTAAGTGACTGGATCCACAAAGATCTAAGTTGCTTCTTAAGTTACAGAGATACCCAATTCTCCAGTTATACATTCAAGTATATATTAAATAAGTTTTGGGACAAATGGTCTTTAAGGAATTCTTACAACTAACATCTTCTTTAAGGGTTTCACTGAAATTACTTACCATGTTTGTAGTAACACATTGCCTCAGACCTGTGGAAATTTCATACACACAGATACTACCTGTAATAAACATAGATTTATACCCTGCTTTTCTTGTAATAGCTTTAAAAAGCAATAGGAACTAAACACATAGTTTTAAAACTATTGGACAGTCTCCAGCTGAACCAAGGCAGCTCCTATTTTAGAGCAAAAATATTATTCAAACTCAGACCAGAAGCCAGTAGTAAATTGTCTTTTTTTGTCTTATCCTCTTTTACATCGGATATCATGTTTACTGCAGAAACATGAGTTGAAGGTAAGTACAATGCTCTGGCATGAGCCAAGCATTCTCCACAATATGCAGAAAAAAGAACAACCTATTGTCCCCTGAGTATGGCTATAGGAGCTCTTCATCCTCCCTGAATTAAAAGAGAGGCCCTTTATCTTCAAGGAACTTTCTGTGGTAGTCTTATCTTCTGATCCAGAGCAAGCTGTTGAATTTGCACAGTCCATTGATTAAAGACCAGAGAAAGTAAGGGAGAGCAGAAAACATTCTAAAAAAATCCCACTTCACATTATTCCACATTGCCACAACCCTTTGCACTGGACCTGGTGGGAACACAGGACATACAACTGGGTTCTCATTGGTGACACCACTACCTCTGCCAGCCTCTCTCTGCAGCCTTGCTGCTGGCTCACCTTGCTGTGTGGAACACCCAGACTTCACTGCTCTGATGGCTACTGCAGCACAGGACCTCTCCTGGACAAGGGGGTGAGGGCACAGCCAGGTAAACCACAGACCTTGGAGGAAGTACAAGCTCCAGGATTCAGCCTTATGAAAAAGAAAAAGAAAAGATGGCACAACTTTGTTTATCAGAGTCAGCAGTTGCTCTTCAATAATGTTCACTTCTTGATGTTGGCTGCAAGGAGTGATACATAAATTTCTTTGGAGTGAGCCTCTGGGCTGTGTACCTAGCATACAGGAACTTTGGGAAGTCTGTGCTGAGCAGCTGTGTTAGCATCTAGTGTCTATATTTAATATTCACATTTAATAGCAGTATTGCAGAAAATATTTATATCTTATTTCACACATTTATTTTCAGAGACCAGTAATGAAAGAGGTGCCAAACTCTCTTCAGGTCAGAGGGTAACAAGCTAGAAAGGAGAGGCAGGGTCCTAGAAAATCCTGTTCATAAAAATAAAATGTTGAACGTCAGTGTGTGTGGTTTGTGTGTGGTTTACAAAGATTGACCGATCAACAGATATACAGTAATCTCTGGTAATCTCCTTCTCTGTCTCTCTGTTGAATTCTATTAATTGCACAGCAAGCTGTGACAAGGGACTCTAAAAACGGTTTGACAGATACAATGATGCTTTGCCAGGTACCTGCTATCTCAGGAATTGCTAAACACTTAGTTGTATACCACATTTAATTGCATAAACGATTTTAGCTTTAGGGAAAGAAAAAAAAAGGTGCTCTGCAATCTTTATAACACTGGACTTAAATCTGAAACCAAGTCAGAAACAAAGGATCTTGAAAGGGAGTTTAAAACAATGAAGAAATTGTAAATTCAGCAGTGAAGGTTGAATCTCCCAGAGCAGAAACATAAATTTTCTATTGATTTGAAATGCAGAGTTTTCCTCCAGGGCACTGCTGTCCTCTGCTTCCCCTTGGGGTTCTTCTGGCTTTCTTCAGACTGTGTGTTCTCAGACCCCTTGTTTTCCCTCACTCTGAAGGGAACGTATCGGTCTGCCCTACCTGCCAACCCTTCAGTGCATTTTTTAGACCAGCTTGATTTACAGGTTGATGCCAATAGATAATAGCTACATGGGGAGCCAGTCCTAGGCACTTTAATAGGTCAGAAGAGGAGCTCACATCACTTCTGGATCCAAGGACAAAGAGAATGTCTTTTCAGAGATACAGAAATATTTGGCCATCAGTAAATGATACAATCACTCTTCAGAAAAACAAGTAGAAATTCCACTGTACATCCTTTGAACAAAACAGAAACGTGTATAAGCACAACATCACAGAAACAGAAATTTTTAAAAGTTGGATGGGATTTAAGTGCTGTGTGTATGTGTGTATTTTTAAATCCATATTCCTACCATTCCTGATAGCCAAGGAAATTTGAAAAGTACAAGATGTTGTTGAAGGACACTTTACCTCTGAGTCATTGTTTTCTCCCACATTCAATGTCAAACACTTACGGGTTGTGATGCACAGGCTTTGTTAGTGGGTTATCTAAACAAATACCCACTCCTTACTCCTGGTCTCCTTCAGATCATTTCTTCCTTGCTGTTGTTGAGACACTGAACCATTTTACATCAAGGGTCTTCCTTGATGATAGCCGAGGTGAATTTTGGTAGGCTTGTGGAAAGCAAGTCACAAATTCCTGGGGATTAATAAAGCACTATTGCCATTTGAATGGGAGAACTTCAGGACACAGTGTAGTCACAAGACACCTTCTAAGAGTCATATTCTTCATTTATGAAGTGGAAAGAGAGAAATAAAGCATTAATATAAAAATTTCAAGTGTTTTTGATAGGTGTTTTATATATCACAATGCATTAGGTGCCTGGTTTTAGGTACTACAGGAATGGCTTCTGTGAGAAGCTGCTGGAAGTTTCCTCCACCCCCTGTAGAACCAATCCCAGCTGGCTCCCGGACAGAGGTGCTGCTGGCCAAGGCTGGGCCTGTCAGAAATGGTGCTCACGCTCCTGCGATAACAGACTTAAGAAGGAGGAAAAAATGTAATTGCACAGATATAACTGCGGCCAGAAAAGAATGGGGTGAGAACACCTGAGACGAACAACTCTGCAGGCACCAAGGTCAGTAGAGAAGGGGCGGGAGATGCTTCATGCACTGGAGCTGAGATTTCCCGGCAGCCCGTGGTGCAGACCATGGTGAGGCAGCTGTGCCCCTGCAGTGCATGGAGGTCCATGGGGATGCAGAGATCCACCTGCAGCCCACAGCGAAGCAGGCTTGAGAGAAAGATTGGGGAGACCTGTGCTGAAACAGGCACTTGGCTGGGGCCTGCAGAGCTGTGGAAGGAGCAGCCCACTCTGAAGCAGGTTTCCTGGAAGGACTTGTCGTGACCCACACTGAAGCAGGCTGCATCTAAAGCTCTAGACTCCATGGAAGAAGGCTTTGGAGCTGTTTGTGGAGGACTGTTGCCCACAGGATGGACTCAGGATAGACAAGTTTGTGGAAAACTATCTCATGTGGGAGGGAACCTACACTGAGCAGGAAGAGGATTCCTTTCCCTGAGCAGTGGCAGGAAGAGCTTGTGATGAACTGATTGTAACTCCCATTCTCTGTCTTCCTGCACCATTATGAGGGAATGCGTAATGTTGCCTGGAATCAAGCACTGATTTTTTGCAAGCAATATTGAAGTAGTAGTACAAAGAGCAGATCTTTAATGAAAGCTTTCAGGTGCACAAAACATAGGTATGTGCATGCGTAGTATAGGATTTCTGATATTTTTATAAGGTTAATTTATCATAATTTATTAGTATATTTAGCAGATACATCCAATAAGAGACCAGTTCCCCCAGCAATACATCCTTGGGTCAGACCCTTGCATTTGCTCCAGGGGCTTCTTTTCCCTATTTCTTATTATGTCTCTTACGTTCTAGTGGAAAACAGTGTCTTTGTCGGAAATTCTTTTCTTGAAAATAAGACTAAAAATAAAAAGAATTTCAAGAATTTGACATAGGTGCTGTTCTAAAGTGTGGAAAAAGGGTAATAAGGTGCTAGAGGTATAAGGCTAGGCATTAAAAATCTACAAAGCTACAAATATATGAAATACATAAAAAGAGGAAAAAATCTTTTTGCCTTAGTAAACTTGAAAGACGGAAGAGTTGGGGAAAGGTATTTTTAAGATATATTTTTCTTCTAATTATCCTGCACTGATTTTGTTTGCAGTAAATTCAGTTAATTTCCATAAGCTGAGTCTGTTTTGCCCATGACATTATTTGATGAACACTCTCTCCCAGTCCTTACTTCATCTTATGAACCCTTCATATTTTCTCTTCCCTGTCTGGTTGCAGAGGGTAGTGACAGAGTGGCTTGTGTGAGTGTCTGGCATCCAGCCAGGGTCAACCCACTACACACAAGCATTCTGATCCTATATTTTCTTCTCATTTGCTCTCTTCTTGATTTTGCTAGTAAGCCAAGACAAATTGTAGGATCTAAAAAACATAGGTAGAACTTCACAGCAGGAGGCACTTATACTGAAATTTAATCCCTTTCTAGATTTTAGGAGCCTTTTTATTTCCTGTAAAAAAAAAAAGACTTCAAAAAACACCATTAATAAAAAATTCTGTGAAGCAATCAAATGATGACAGAAGCCTTAAGACTTACATCACACTATTGGAAGACAATGAACTTGACATAAATCTTTCCACTTGCATAAATCTGTTCAGAAAGTCAGTGAAATTTCCAAGTTCTAAACCATTGAAAACTTTATCTTTCTTATAAATTGACCCTGCCCCTCTGTGCTTTTTTGCTTTTTCCATCTTCAACCCACATTTCAGTTATGTGTTTTTCAGTCCTTTTGGACTGCACCACTGTACAGACAGGAGAATTTTATTCCTACAGCTTCACATTTTAGGGCCCAAGCTAGAAATATGCCTTTTTTTCTTCAAAAATCTTTTCAAGTGGGACTACCAAATGGTATATGGAGAAATGTAGTCCTATACATCATAGTAGCCATTTTCTCACACACAACAATCATCAAAACCACAGATATTATATGTTAGTAAAAATGATTTATCTATCTTAATTTCTCTCCTCCCTTTCCCTGAATATTTCTTATGTGATCCATCAATTTTCAGATTGAATATCCTTCATATCTTATGTTACATACCAATTAATGCGATGTCTTGAATGAAATCTGAGAAGATAAAACATTAGATGCACAAGCAGGCCCATTTCTAATAAAATACCAAGCTTTCTGTAATGGAAACTTATTTTTAGGAAGTTAATAAAGAGATTCATCTTCCAGACCAGAAGGAGTAAGAAAATTAACAATTGTTTAATCATGCAGATCAGTAAGATGCTCAAAGTTACATGTAAGACTAGTCACCTTTCTAGTGAGTGAATGAATTATTATGTTCAACACTTCAATTTAGCCCAATACCACAGTGCGTAGTTATTGTGATTTTATTATACAGCCACATAAATAATGCAGTATTTTTAATGATCTACCACACTGAAAGTAAGAAAGTAATGCACTTTATTTAATTTTTACTGACATTAAAGTCATAAGGAACACAGAAATTTCAACAACTTTGAAGAAAAAATCAACACTGTAGTATGAAATTGTCTGGTTTTAGCACAGTAACTGTCAATCAATATATGGATAGTTGGTTAGGAAAGGAATTTCAAAAAGAAAGTAATGACATTGTATTAACAAAGTCTGATTTAATATAATCATTGTTTTACCTCCACACTAAAATAATATATAATGCATGTAGAATATTTCAAAATTTAACACTGCAAAAAAAACCCCATATGTTTCATTATTTTCTTTAGCTCTTCCAAAAACAATATGCTCTTTTATAGCTCTGGAATAACAGCAAGGATTTTAGGGAAAACACAGTGCTGAACAATTGCTTTCAATGCAAGGATCTCTAGGGAGACTGTTTCACTCTTTGTGGGAAGGACCCTTTTGGTTATTTTGTGATTCATCAGTTTTCAGATTGCAGAGAGTAGAAGTCTGAAAAATATGAGTGTGATGCAGTGAAAGGAGGCTTGGATGTAGACATTCTGGTGTGAGTAGATGTTATTTGGACAATGAGCAATACTAACTCTACTCCTGGGTTTTCTTTTCGAGCATCTGTCTTTCTCACTGACACAGGCCAAGAATTCTCTCACTTCAACTGCTTTCATTCATGCACAAAACACTTACAACACAATTGTGTGATTATTGATTTAATGTTGCTTTCTCAGCTATAGGTACAAGCATGCCTGCTGGTATGGCAGGGCAGCACTAACACTTAATTTCACATTTATCAGAAACCACAGAACATATGCATGCATGTCTAATGCATACACAGCTCTCAGAGCCTGTGTCTGCCTAGCCACATTTTCTGGGCAATTCGCTGATGTGTTTAAATAGCTGTGGTCATCTTCTCAACAGGTCAGCACCACCAAGTGCTCTTTAAGGCTTTTCCAAACATCTTATATATTTCTAAAGTACACAAGTAGTTCTGATTTGGTTTGGGTTTTTTTGTTTGGTTTTTTTTTTTTTTTTTGACCAGTAGCTCAGTATATTTTCTCAGTGTCGTCCAGTCTTATTTTTTGGAATGCTCCGTAACTACTGAGTCACTGATTTGTTAAATCATGGTGTCCTCACCATGAATCCTAGAGCAGCATGTTCTCTATATCACGATTTGCATGGAATCTTATTTCAAAAACTAGCTACTTAGCTAGTCAATAAAGGAATTTGAATTTAGTATGCTAAGAGTACAGGATAATACTGTTCTTTGACATTAAGACGATCTTTTGGAATTTATTTGAGCCAATAGAAACAACCAAGTATTCCTCGGCCTTAGTTCCTGTTCATTATTCTGCACACCACAACTAATCCTATAATTCTTAAATGTTATTTGACTTCACAGCAACAGATTTGATTGTCTTCTATTTACCAAAACACTAAGATATAATCAATATTAAACCTTACTAGAGGAGTTTCTTTAAAAATTGGTTTCACCATCAGAGTAGTGGCTCTAAAACATACCCTAAACCTCTGTCTTTATTTTCAACTTGGCTGATTTTGGTTTTTCCTAGTTCTGCCAAAAATGACATACGCTGAAATCAAGAAATGAGGTCACATGCTCATGTCTGAGACACATAAAATTTAAATTGCTGAATGGTCTGTCAGCATAATATCAGTGATCTGTGAATTGTGCTTTTAAGCATTGCATTACTGACTGCTGTGCAGTAACTAACCTGGGTATGAGCTGCTCCCTGCTTGCATGGTGACATTTACAGGCACTTCAAGATATGAAGGTCCACAACAAGTGGAAAAATGTCAATGTAGTTGTGATATGTGGAATGTCACATCTTCCTGCTACTATCATGTCAGAGTTGCTAACATAGCATAACAGATGGGTGAATAATTCTAGAAAAAAGAAGAACAGTCCATCAAGACTGGGAAGGGAAAAGAAGGGATATTGAAGTAAGAGATCTTTCTTCTCTCTAACACAAGAACTGACAAGGAGCACGAAAATTAAATGTAACTCCCTCACTTTTCACAATTATTCCCATAATTACACTGTTGTTTCAAAATAATGTCTTTTTTAAATCAATAATGGTGTGGTCAACAGGAGTGTGGAAAGGATCATCCCTCTAACCCTGGCACCAGTAAGGCCATATATGAAATCACTTTTGGGCCCCTCACCCACTGCAGGGAGGACATTGTGGTGCTGGAGCATGTTTAGAGATGGGTAATGAAGCTAGTGAAGGGACCACTAGTCTTATGAGGAGCAGCTGGAGAAAAGGAGGGTCAGGGGGAGCCTTATCACTCTCTGCGACTATCTAGAAACAATGTACTTCTCCTAAATAACAATTGACAGGACAAGAGGAAATGGCCTCAAGTTGCACCAGGGGAGATTCAGATTGGATATTAGGAAATATTTCTTCATGGATAGGGTTGCCAAGCATTAGAACAGGCTGCTATAGAAGTTATAGAATCATCATCCCTGGCAGTCTTCAAAAGATGTGTGGATGTCACACCTGGAGACATGTTGAATACAGTGGTGTTTCATTAAGAGTTGGACTGGATGATCTTAGAAGTCTCTTCCAGCTTTAAAGATTCTGTGATTCTGTGATTCTGTGATTTATCATTAAACATGAAAAGTCCTGATTTTTGAGGCCATGGATGCACTATTTCTCCGTATGCTAATTTATTTCAGCTCTAAACCCCAAGTTGAATAAATAAAGATTCAAAAGTTATTTTCCATCTAAATATTTTGATACAGAGACATGGGAAATGTTTCTACAAGTTGTCATACTCATTGGTTTAAAAATATTAATTTTAAATTTTTCACTATTCTATCAGTCCTGGATGGCCTGAATGGTAGGATAGAGTATGCCATCAACAAGTTTGCATGTGATATAAATTTGGGAGGAATGGTTGATACATGAGATGGTTGTGCAGCTGTTCAGAAGGCCATGGACAAACCTGAGACACAGAAAAGCAAGTAATCTTATTAAGTTCAAAGGAAATTCAACACTCTTGCCTCTGGGAAGGAATAACCCCATGTATTATGGAAGAAATACAGTACCCCATTTATCACCCACTAGAGGCTGACTCCTTGGACAATGGCTGTTCAGAAAAGGCCCTGAGAGTCCACAAGGTGAACATACGGCAAAAATTTGCCTTTGTGAAAAGAAAGCCAACAACCTATAGCTTTAGGGGGAGCATCACTGGCAGTTTGAGGAGTGTATTCCTTTCCCTCCCAGTTGGAGTAATGTGTTCAATTGCAGGCTCCCTACAGGAGATAGACTACTGGAACAATTCTACCAAAGAGCCTTAAAGGCAGCGTCCTTCATACAAGGAGAAGCTGAGAGAGTGGGGACTGATTGGCCTTGGGACACGAAATGTCTCAGGGGAATCTTATCAATAACTCCAAATACCACACAGGTATAAGCAAAAAATATGGACCCAACCTCATCTCAATGGAGGACAAAAGGAGTTGAGGCAGAGGAAATTCTATTTAAGCATAAAACTCACCTTCTTTGCTGGGAGTGTGGTCTAAGACTGGAATATATTTTCCATGGAGCTTGTATTATCTCCATCTTAAAGTTATTCAATACCAGATTAGACATGGCTCTGATCAACCTACTCTTGCTGATCTTGTTTTGAGCAGATGTTTTGGACTTAGAAGAAATATAGGCATGCCTTCCATACTTAACTGTTGTGTGATTCTGTAAATTAGCGTTTTCTGTGTGCAGTTGAGTTCTGAAGACTGATTAGTCTTTATTTCTCCACAGTGTATCTCCTGCCTCCTTTTTTTTAGTAGACTCCTGACCTTTACATAGTAGCTGAATAGACATATTACTACCCTGAAAACCTCAAGCCTTCAAAAAACATTATCTATAAAAATTTGCATTATGTCTGACAAAAAAATAGATAATTTGTCATAATCTTCCAAAATATTCATGCTAGGCTTAGCCTAAAATTCTCTGTGTTCTATGATCTTTTTCTGCAGTCTGTTCCCATATGAACAAAAGTGACTTTTAATTACAGCTATCTCCACTGTATTGTTCTGCAATGAAGTATTTTTTTGTTGTTCTTTTCTCTGAAAAAGTTACTGTGCTGAAAAACAACATGTCATACAGAATAGAGACCAAATTAAAATATGGATTTAAGATGGTAGTTGGAATTAATGTGATACCTAAGAAACATCTGATAAACAGAACTAGAACTCTGAGAAGTTGTAAGGTTTATTATCAGACTGGCAAAGAGATTTCTGCTTAGATCCACTGGTAATGTGAGCTGCCTTGTCCTGGTTTAGGGGACAGTATTGCCAGAAAAGAAAAAGGCAAGAGCTTTTTCCCAAAATGGAGAGGGAAAATTCCCTCCCTCACAGTTCACTATAATTTGGAAATTAAGGGTTTCTCAGGCAAAATGTATGGGTTTAGGAATAACAGTTCTTTACTGATATATCTACAAGACAAAAAAGAACAACATCAGCTATGAAAAGATCAGTGACAAAACAGAACAAAACTCAGTCAGTCTTTTTCCAGTCAAACGCCCTCCTCCTCTGCATGGTCCCAGTGGAGCAGGGCGGAGCAGCTTTTTTTCTCAGTCGCAGCAACTGCAGGAGCAGGCAGGCAGCAGCAGCAGGGTTGTCCAAAGTGGGAGAAGGGTGAAGAAAAAAACCTCCCCTCACCGTTTGCGTCCCAGTTCTCAGTGCTGTTCTCAGAAGCAGGAAGCTGTAGCAGTGTCGGAGTGCGTGGCAGGTCTCACCACAGAGAAAAAGAACCTCTCTCCTCTGCATTCGGATCCGCGAGAGCGATTGACCCCTTGTAAGGATAAAGCAACTTACAGCTATTCATCCCCACCCCCCTCTTTTGTCTTGAGTAATTAGAAACCAGGGAGTTGCAAGGCCAGGTTCCTTTAACATGCTAATGGGAAAAATTTTCTCCACCGATGGAAAGAGTAAAAACTCCCCCAACCCCCAACATGCCTGATGGACAGCCTGGCTAGAGGGGAATATGAAGCTGAACAGAAGAAAATACCTACTGGAAAATACTGACAGAAAATACCAGCTTGGAAATTATGAACCTGGGAAATAAGCTTATGAACCGGTATCATTAACTTGGAAAGGGCAGATGGTGTCTTGGAAATACTGTTGGTAAACCTAGAAAGAGGAAACATCCTGAGATTCTATAATTAAGTGCAAAGACAAGGAACTGAAATTGCACCATATCATTCAAGAGGGTGGAAAACAACCTAAGAAAAACAGAAATTTCTCTGAAGGAAGAGAAAATCCCATCTTCAGTTGAAAAACAGAAATTGAAGCATCTAAAAGCAATGATAATCTATGCCATTTTATGCCTAATATAAAATTAGTGCAATTTCAACTCAAAGCTGAGTCTCTCTTCCTGGGACCATACCTTGCCACATTTACAGTAATTTCACGATTATAAGCCGCACTGAGTATAAGCCGCACTCCCAGGTGTTGGCAACTTTTTGTTCTTTTGTCCATATATAAG
>PYHW01009175.1:370478-391611 GCA_013186435.1 Turdus rufiventris | reverse complement strand
ATGGCCGAGCCCAGAGAGTGCTGGTGAATGGAGCTGCATCCAGCTGGGGATCAGTCACCAGTGGTGTCCCTCAGGGGTCTGTGTGGGCTCTGTTCTGTTCAATATTTCTGCTGGTGACATGGATGAAGGTATTGAGTCCTTCATAGTAAATCTGCAGATGACGCTATGCTGGGAGCAATCTGTGTCAATCTGTTGGAAGGTGGGAGGGCTCAGCAGAGAGACCTGGACTGGTTGGATGGATGGGCAGAATCCAATGACGTGAAGTTTAACAAGTCCAAGTGCTGAGTCCTGCATTTTGGCCACAATAACCCCTGCAGTGCTACAGGCTGGGGACAGTGTGGCTGGGCAGTGCCCAGGCAGAAAGGGACCTGGGGGTGCTGTTCAACAGCAGGTTGGACATGAGCCAGCAGTGTGCCTTGGTCCAATGTGCCAAGCCAATGGCCCCTGGCCTGTATCAGGAACAGTGTGGCCAGCAGGGGATGGAGGTCATTCTTCCCCTGTACTCAGCACTGGTGAGGCCACACCCTGAGTGTCCAGTTCTGGCCCCTCAGTTTAGGAAGGACCTTGAGATGTTTGAGCGCATCCAGAGGAGGCCACGAGGCTGGTGAGGGGCTTGGAACACAAACTCTCTGAGGAATGGCTGAGGGAGCTGGGGTTGTTCAGTCTGAAGAAAAGGAGACTGAGGGGTGACCTTATCACTCTCTACAGCTCCCAGAAAGGTGTTTGTAGTCAGGTGGGGTTGGTTTCTTCCACCAGGCAGCAACTGACAGAACCAGAGAACACATCTCAAACTGTGCCAGGGGAGATACAGGTTGGATATTAGGAAAAAGTTTATCATGGAAAGAGTGATAAAGTACTGGAATGGTCTGCCCAGGGAGGTGGTGGAGTCACCATCCCTGGATATGTTTAAGAAAAGACTGGATGTGGCACTTGGGGCCATGGTCTAGTGGACATGTTAGGGCATGGGCTGGATTTGATGATCTTGAAGGTCTCTTCCAACCTAGTCATTCTGTAATTCTGTGAAAGATATTTTTTATGATGAGAACAATCCCTCCAGGAACCAATAGAACTGTCATCACTGTAGATCAAGATGCAACTCTGAAGGATGCTAGATAATCTTCTCTAGTTTCCCTTTTCCATAAAAATGTGGACCAGATATTTTCTTGAGGTCTCTTACAACTGTGTTATTCTCTGATTTTATTGGTTTCTTTTTCATTAACGGCCCCATAATTCTTAATTTATCTTTCTCTCAAAATGGAAGGGTTGTCATCAGGGGTCTAATTATTGTTGGTGGTGTCTACTCTAGCACATATCAGAATTTCTCCATGGAAACAGGATGTATGAGGAAACTGAAGTAAAAATAAAAGAAATCATAAATTGTAAGTATCAGCTGGGAAGTGCTTCAAGCAACGATTATTCTGTCAGCCTTCAGCTAATTGCTCAACATCATGACTTATTAGAAGATTTCTGATCATATTTAAAAGCAAACAAATTGTTTTCCTGAGAAAGAACAAATAAAATAGACTTGACTGTGATGTCATTTATAGCATGTTTTTATACACAGGCAGTTGGAGCTGGGTCTGGTTACAATTAACTTATGAAAATTCAAAGTTGCTCTGTTGATCTGTAAGACTTCCTTCAGATTACACACATGATCATGATCAGGATCTAGATTCTTCATTCTAATGAGCAATTCCAAATCAGAGCATCATGAAATTACAATCAGACCTGGAATATGAAGTTACACTTTTAAGATAGAGAAGACTATAATATATTGAGAATTGGGTGCCCAGTACACAAGGTGAAATATGAAAAAAGAAGGTTTATTTTCATGCTCACACCTGAAATGCAAATGTGTGATGTTTAGCTATCTCCTTTCATTCTTATCAACCTCACATTGATCATAGCACAAAAATATGTAGCACATCATAATCGAATAGAAGGAAAGCTTGTATTATACAAGTGACTGCAAGGACATCTGTAAGTATATCAGTTTTAATTTCAGCCTGTGAAGTTGGGCCTTAGAGCAGCCTCAAAACACCTATGGATGAGAAATCATTCACTGCGCAAAATATCCTAACAATAACTTGTAAATGACCAATACCAAGAGACAAGGCTTCAGTGAATTACAAACTTATTAATACAGCGTATGAGTTTACATTTGCATATTCATATATATCTAAAATGGCATGTATTTTTGTGCATATGTACAGTAATTTCACGACTATAAGGCACACCCTTTTGACTAAAATTTTGGCCCAAACCTGGAAGTACGCCTTATAGTCCAGTGCGCCTTATATATGGACAAAGTTCAGAAATTTGCCAACCCGAAAGTGTGAGCCGCAAGCCATGGGGGGAGTTGGCAGGGCTGCAGCTGCCAGCTGGAGGCGGGGCCAAGGGGCCATGGCTCCCGGGTGCACAGGGGCCCGCGGAGCCACTTCTGCCGGGTGCAGGGGGGCCCGCAGTGCCACGGCTGCCGGGTGCAGGCAAGGCCTGGGGCCCTGCAGCGCCGTGGCTGTCAGGTGCAGGGGGGCCCGTGGAGCCACTTCTGCCAGGTGCAGGTGACCCCAGGGGCTCGCGGTGCTGCTTCTGCCAGGTACAGGTGGGCCCGTGGGCCCATTGCTTCCGGGTGCAGGCGAGCCCGGGGGCCTGCGACTGCCAGGTGCAAGGGGGCCCACGGTGCCGCTTCTGCTGGGTGGAGGCGGGGCCTCAGCCAACAGCCGCACGGGGGAGACTGGCAGTGGATCCTCGCTGCAAAAAAAAAGTACACCTTATAGTCCGGTGCGTCTTATATATCGGCAAAAGTTTGGAAATTTCCCGACACCCAGAAGTGCACCTTATAATTCGGTGAGCCTTATAGTCGTGAAAGGTATTTCATTCTATCTCTCTATCCTCCCATTTCTTTGCACTTGATACAAAATGGTGCAACAGAACCAGCGTCTGTTGCAAGAGACTGTGTCAATCTCGGACCCTGCCATGGGATGTTCCTGGGCATTCCTACCTGGCCCAAATGTATAACAAATGTATATCAGTCCATGGAACCATAGGTTTTAGGGGGACCCTCGCCACCAAGAAGGCTTGATGGACAGCATCAGTGGGATGCACAGATCAGTGAGGTTTTCTGCTTCATCTGTCTCTGTCACTCATTTGCTCTCTCACTCCCCCTGCCTCTCTCTCTGTCTTTCTCTGTCCTTGACAGTTCATTAAAACCCATACTATTGGCTTGGGCGTATGATGGCATTTGCACCTTAATTTGGGCAGAGGCATTTCTTATCATTTTAATAAGCGGATCATAACAAGGGACTAGAAGCCTACAAGTCCAGGGGCTACTCCATGACACTTCCAATGGCTTCCGCAGCTGAAGGGGTTCCAGGCGTGGCCCCTAGTGACCCACATGCCTTGTGTTGTGGCATTTGGTGATGCGGGACATTCTGGTGCCCAGAGACCTTTGTGACACAGCATGCCCTGCCAGAGGGCTATAGAAGGGGTACAGAGGCCTGAGGGGCCCAGTCCCGTGAGAGTCGCTGCGTGGGAATGAAGCAGTTCCTGGGATCTCTGGCAGGTGCTGCTGAGGAGGAGCCCACCATGCCGCTGGCTCCCGAGGTGGAAAAGGTACCAGGTTCTCTTGTCCTCGGTGACAAGGATCCAACAGCAGAGACACACAGATCACACAGGCAACCAGACTCTGACTGGACTTGGCCCAGCGCATGAGCTCTGAGACCACAAGCCAGGTTTTGCTTGAGATGCAGCAATCCAGCCAGCAGCCGGCACAACAGAGGGAGCAGAAGCAAAGCCTGGCTGCAGAAGTTGAAGCATGTGCTCCAGGAGGAAGGGAATTGGTCCCTATCTCTGCCCCTGCTTTCAGCCCAAGCTGCAGCCAGGTTCAGCAAGACTTAGCCCAGCAGGAGAGCTGTGAGAGTGTGAGCCACACTTTCCTTGAGATGCAGGAATCTGTCCAGCAGCCAGAGGAATGGAAGCACATGGAACAAAGCTGTTGTTATAGGTTAGGTGTGGTGGTGAGGAGGTGTTGTTGAGCATGCTGGGGAGATGTTCTGCTAGGCATGGCGTTTCTTTTGACGTGTGCTCTTGTTGATCCAGTGCAGTTTTGAACTCTTTTCTGTTCTCCGCTCAATCCCCACCCCTGCCACCCCATTCCCCTGTTGTGGTGGCTGCCTGGCAGTTCTGGCTGAAGGGACTGTCGGGGCCTGTAGGGGAGGGCGAGTGCTTGCCCCTTATGGGAGGTGGCAGGGAGTGGGGGACACTTGCTGCTGGGAGGCCTGGCAGGTGAGCAGAGCAGCATCAATCAAGATGTGACAAGAGCTCCACCAATGAAAGGCAGGGAAGGACATAGAAGGGCAGCTCATGAATATTCATGAAGGTGATGGAATCTTGGGGCTATAAAAGGCAGAGACACCATTTTGCAAGCCGAGCCTCTGCTGAGCAGGAGTCTTGCTCCACTCCCAGCACTGTCCCCATTTTGTTTTGCAAAGTTTGACAACTTCTAATTCAATTTTATTTCCTCATTGTGGCCCTAGGTTTGTGTCATTTCTAGCCGCTGAAGTAGAAGCAGCGGCTCCAGGAGAAAGGGAATTGATCCTGATCTCTGCCCCGGCTACCAGTCCAAGCTGCAGCCAGGCTCAGCTGGATTTAGCCCAGCAGAAGAGCTGTGAGAGTGTGAGCCAGGCGTTTCTTGAGATGAAGGGATCCATCCAGGCAGAGGAACAGACAGAGCCAGAGCAAAGCATGGCTCCAGAGGGAGAAGCAGCAGCTCCAGGAAAAAGGGAATTGGTCCCCATCTTTAGCCGTAACAGCCCTGGCTACATCCCCAGCCCCTTCCCCAGCCCGCTGCAAGTCCACACCCTCAGTGAGCAGCTGGAGGAGGCAGAGAGGGGGTCAGTCCTGGTAGAGCACGACAGGGAGGAGGGACTACTGGCTGGGATGCTTAAGCTGTCCAAGTGCAAATACAAGTCACCCAGCTGCTCCAAGGAGACGCCAGTAGCTATGAGCAAGCCTGCAGTGAGCAAGAATTGTCCCAGCTAGGAGCCAGTAGCAATCAGGAGCTCTCTGACTGCCACAAATGCAACAAGCAAGAGCTGTCCACAGGAGAAAGCAGGAGCTATGCAGAATTTTCTCATTGGGAAGGATGCCTGGAGCAAGAGCTTTCCCATAGAGAAATCGTTGGGTTCCCAACACTTTCTGTCTGGGAAGAGTCCAGCGAGCAAGAGCTGTGGCACAAAGAAGTCTGTTGTTTCCAAGAAATGTCGAACTGGGAAGAGTCCATTGGTCAAGAGCTTTGCAAAGAGGAAGACTCCATTGGTCAGGAGGCGCCTAAAGGGAACAGGAACCGACCATTGGTGCAGTCAAAGTGGGAAGATAACAGCGACCAAGAGCTCGAGCAGGAAAACTGGGAAGGTGTGACTGCCCTGAGCATGGGGCTCAAGGCCCTGCTGCGGGAAGACGACGAATAGGGTGAAGTGAGCCCCCTGGAGCTCTCTGAAGAAGCCAGGCAGCCAACACTGGGAAGTTTTGCAGGAGACGGGCTGCCGGTACAAGTCCCTCGGGAGGCTTGGGTTCATCACCACGCACTTGAGCCATGCCCTCAAGGGCCACTCTGGGCCTGGCCTTGCCATGAGAAAGGCGAGGCCCTCAGCCAGCAGCTGGGGCCCCACAAGAAACGTCCCTCCTGCTTCAGGCAGGCACTGCAGGTGCTGCGCAGACTCTTCCGCTGGGCATGCCTGGTGCCACAGTGCGAGGATTAGTGCCCGCCTGATAAAGAAATAGTAGTAGGAAAGAAGAAGAAATAAGAAAAAAAAATTGGAAGAAGAAGATAATAGGCTAAATAAGAGGAAGAAATAGTTGTAGGAGATAAGAAATACTAAGAAGAAGAAGAATAGGAAGAATAAGAAGAATAAGAATAGGAAGAATAGGAAGAATGGGAAGAATACGAAAAATATGAAGAAATTGTAATAGTTGTAAATAATAATAAGGCTAGGAGTAAGAAGACTAGGAAGAAGAAGACAAAGACAAGAAGATGAACTAGAAGTAGTAGTGAATACAGAAAATCATAGTAATAATAATAATAATAATAGTAATAATAATATTAATGGTTATTACTAAATCAAGTTAAAATACACGTCCACACATCTTCCAGAATCACAGAATGGTTTGGCTTGGGAACGCCCTTAAAAATCATCCAGTTCTTTACCTGATTACCTTCTGCTCTCTTGCTCTTTACTACAGTAATTTCACGACTATAAGGTGCACCCTTTTGACTAAAATTTTGGCCCGAACCCTGAAATGCACCTTATAGTCCAGTGTGCCTTATATATGGACAAAGTTCAGAAATCTGCCAACCCAGAAGTGTGAGCCGCGAGCCGCGGGGAAAGCCAGCATGGCTGCAGCTGCCAGCTGGAGATGGGGCTGTGGGGCTGCGGCTGCTGGGTGCAGGGGGGCCCACAGCGCCACTTCTGCTGGGTACAGGTGGGCCCGGGGGCTTGCGGCTGCCAGGTGCAGGTGAGCCAGAGGGCCCACAGCGCTGCTCTTGCCGGGTACAGGCGGGCCCACGGCACCACAGCTGCTGGGTGCAGGCAAGCCTGGGGGCTTGCGGTGCTGCTTCTGCCAGGTACAGGCGGGCCCAGGGGCCTGTGGCTGCCGGGTGTAGGTGAGCCCGGGGGCCCACAGCGCCACTTCTGCCAGGTACAGACGGGCCCGGGGACCCATGTCTGCCGGCTGCAGGCGAACCAGGGGGCCCACGGCGCTGCTCCTGCTGGGTGCAGGTGAGCCTGGGGGCCCGTGGCTGCCAGGAGCAAGGGGGCCTGTGGTGCTGCTTCTGCCAGGTGGAGGCGGGGCCTCGGCCAGCAACCATGTGGGGGAGGCCAGCGGTGGATACTCACTGCAAAAAAAAGTGCGCCTTATAGGCCGGTGCGCCTTATATATCAGCAAAAGTTCGGTAGTTACCCGATACCCGAAGTGCACCTTATAATCCAGTGCATTTTATAGTAATGAAATTATTGTACATATTTCATTTCCACCTAATCCTACTAGACCTGAGTGGCTAATCTTTCATTATACTTCAGTTGAATGGCCTGTTAACTCAGTTTCTTGCTATAACATGATTTTCTTCAATAGGACACGTGGATTAAGAATAGAAGAAAATATACAGCAACAGATTATAGGAAATATTTATTTATTTATTTATTGTGTCTAGAGTAAAGCAGCCAGAATGGTTAAATATTTTTTTTTCTCATTGTTCCACTAAAGAGAATCCCTAGTGTCTTTTTGTCCTGAGACACACACCTACACAGAGCTTAGAAAATGCTAGTACAGCTCTTCTTCAGAAGGGGGTGGTCTCTTATTCAATAAGGCATTAAAAACCTTCAGAAAGTATTTTTAAAGCCTCTAGCTGCTATATGCTGTTCTTTTCATATTCTTCAGAGTTTTGCAATCCCTTCCTGTTTTAGCCTCCCAATAAAATGAAAGATTGACATTATTCTGTGAGGTTCAGGTAATCTACTGATCTGTGATCTCTTACAATGAAATCATGCAAGAGCCTTCACTGACCAGAAGAGCAGGTGATAAAATCAGGTACCTGAAGAAGAGGCCCAAACATACGGTGCTGGAAGCACCATCCAGACAAAGGCCAATAACTTACTGCAGGCCGAAAATGTTCCTAAGTTAAGAACTAAGTGACACAAATAACAGAAACAGAGGTCACAAAACCCAGTTGTAAGAGAGATGGATGACCAAAAAAAACCCATCCCAAAACAGAAAACTTCTGTTCAGTAACCTGAAAGAGGAAAGGTCATGGCATAGTTCTGGGATTCAATCAAAGCATCCTTTTCCTGCACACATCTTTTTGACTACAGCCAGTTTTGGATATGATTGACAGGATCCATCACATTTTGAGCAGGGAGGAAATTCAGAGCAATTTCTTACTACACAGTTGTGCTCCTGCAATCCAGAAGGGCTAACCCCAGTATCAGATTACCAGATACACAGGGATTCAATAATCCATTAGCTATTATATCTGCATTCCAGGGGTTTCATAAGAAATGCAACAGCTGTGAGTCTCTGAAGTGTCTCCTAAAGACTGACTTTGGAGATTATCACTCTCTTTTCCCTTAAAACAGGATGGAGTTTCCCCTGTGGCTTCATGCTGCTGGAAGGGAGTCTGGACAACCTCTGACTGTTTAATCCCTGCAGACTCTGGGAGCAGTGCAAGTGTGGGTGGTGAATGAAGGGAAAAGTTTTCATACTGAATTCTGAGAATTCTTACCCTTCAGGTGCTCCTTGTTTTCCAAGAGTGTCAGTGATCTGCTGTCAAAATGTTCAGGAGACATTTGGAGAAAAATATTTTTCCCTAGGCTGAGATAAGCCGCGTGTCTCAGAGGTACATAAACAAGTCCAAAAGGGCTGGAGGAAGGAGGGAATCTATATGCAGACTTTTTAAATAAAAGAGCAACTTGATTTATTAAATGAAGTTATCCTAAGGATTTTTTTTTTATATTCTAAAAGCATGTTAAGGGCATGAATAGTGAGAAAGTGAGTTAAAATTAAATCTGGAGATAATAAATAGCATTTCATAGAGTTGTTGAATCACAGAATATGTTGAGTTTGATCCCTGAGTCCAACTGCTGGCCCTGCACAGTGTCATCCCCATCACACTGTGTACCAAAGAGCATTGTCCAAACACTTCTTGAACTGTCAGGCTGGTGCTGTGACCACTTCTGTGGGGAGCTTGTTCCACTGCCCAAACACCCTCTGTCTGAAAAACCTTCTCCGGCTATCCAGCCTAAACTTCCCTCAACTCAGCTTCATGCTGTTTCCTCGAATCCTGTCTCTGGTCTTATTTCAAGGCAATGCAGGCAAAAATAATGAATTTGATTGCTTAAGTTTCAAGCAATCAAACTTGTGTGAAGCACCGCCAACAGCCATTAGCAGAGAAATTTTTCTGAAAGGGATACCCAAACCACAAGCAGGACATTTAAATTGCTTCTCCTCTGTCTATCCTTAATCTTTGCCTTTTGATCTTAAAAAGGGAATTTATAGAAAGTCTTCAAGCTTTCTCAGATCTTAATTTGAGACAATGAAGGTAAAAATAGTTGCTCTCTCTTTCTGAAAATTGTGATCTCTTCTCTCTCAAACACTAAGGAAAGGCAAAGATAGGTAACGTCTCCAGCTGAACTCCTTCCTTCTGACAAAACACAAAGCAGAAATTCATGCTGAGAATTTGCGAAAAGCTAAATGAGCTGTGTTCAAATCTGAGTGTCCGTAACAGGTTGTATTTTATCTGGAAGACCACAGCAGGCCAGGTTAAGTCTGGCCTTCACAGAAAGGACTCATTTTGGTTTTTTACCATGCACTCTGCTTTTCAGCCCTAGGGCACAATCCATCTTGAAAGTAAAATCAAGAATATAAGGCCAATGACTATGAAAACACTCATGTATTATCTTTGAACCTGTACCAATGTGTATCTCACTTTATAAAAATTGCTTTTCATCTGGGACCTTCTGAACCATTGGCAAATCTTTTGCCATTTAAGATCCCCATCGAGATTATCCCTTGACCTTGAATATTCTGTCACTGCTTTCTACTGCAATGTTTCCTTGTCCCGTGTCATGGAAGGAGACAGAAGAAAAGAACAAGAGAGAGAGAAAGGATTAATTTTTAATTTAGGCATAGTTAAAGTGCAGTTTCTGGGCATTATAGAACATAATTTCAGACACAATGAAGACAAATTCTAAGATTTTTGATGATCGTGTAACAAGTACAAAGAGAATTACCCACCCAAAGCAATAGCATTTATTTTTAAGATGAACTCAGCAATTCAACATTATGTCTTATACGTAAAAATATTTTGGCTCAGTTTGTATCACTTTTAGCTATATTGGCTAAAGATTCTTTTTAGTATGTATCATATCACTGGGTATGATGGTTCCTGCCCATAACACATTTTCCAGAGGAGTAGAAGATACCTTGTCTTTATTTGGACTCAGCCACCAACTATATTTGTTCCTCTTAGGTTTTGTTATTTCTCAAAAATCTAAGACCTGTCCAGGAAGAATAAAGAGATTCTATTTTTCCAAGAGCTACCATCTGTGTTAGATTTAGGGAGCTTGTGAAAACTTTATGTCAAATGAAGTTGCAAATCTTAAGTGCTGCCAGCTGAAGAAAAATTACTTAGAGCAACATATTAGTTTAGAGTAGATTATGTCAGTTTATTACTTTAAAAAAATATTCAGGCTATTTCCTCTTGCTTAATTGACATACTAGATGAAATAAAACACAGACAGGATAGATAAAGTGTGACAATGGAAAAAAATTTCATAACAATACTAAAATATTAAATTAAAACAGATGTTGCAAAGCTTAAATGCTAAAGATTCAAAATTTTCAGGAACATGTGTATGGGATACTTGCAGCTCCATGGTTAGGCACCAATCTGCAATCTATATAGCCTAATTTTCAAAGCTATTGACTAATTCAGTTGCTCTGGGTGCTCTAGAGATTCTATTTAGATACAAAGAGAGTTTGCAAATTATATTAACTTCTAATATTTTTACCCACACTGCAGAGGTTTGTCCCTTTACAAGCATGATGAAAAGCCTTATAAGTACAAACTGTACACACATTTTATCTACCTATTAATAGGAAACTGTATTGATTGTTCTCCAAACACAGTTTGTTAACAGATCAATGGATAAGCAAGATACCAGAAATTGCAGTACGTAGCAATTTCTAAAGCATAAGAGGCCAACACCAAGAGGCTACATTTCTTGCTTTCATAACTTTGTGTGAGCCTGTTCTACTCCTTCAGAGACTGTGGATGAGATGAGATGAGAGCACAAGGGAAGCAGATGCTTCTCCTCTATCAAAACATCAATATGGGACAGAATAGGAAAAACAAATATGCAGTCTATGACATTGGGCAAAATGGAGCAAACATGACCTGAAGCATACATACACACAGAAATAAAGTAATTGCGCTGTAGGAACCCTCAGTTAAGAGATATAGAATGTTAACTGGGCGTGAAATAAAGAAAGAGAACTTAGAAGAGGAAAAAAAAGTAACCTCAGAGAGCAGTTTTAATTGCTTTGTAGTTCCAAATGTAGCCAGTGTTTATAATGTAAATCTTCAAAGTCTGCTTGATTTTACAGTTATTTTAACTTTTCACTTTTCAATTGCTTTATTGAATAGATGATTATATCACATTTTATCAACTGTGAAGATGTAAACTAGTATCTGGGAATGTGTTTGTTCTAAATATTTCTGTTTAATGCAAGGGAGGAGATATTCCAGGTTTGATATGATCCTCCATGCAGATGCTTGGTTGCGTCATCTTTTACCACTTAACCATTTATTTCATGAGACTTAAGGGTTTGTTCAGAGTAAAAGAACATTTTGATATAGATTTGAACTCCCAGTTCATGCTGTAAAACGTTCTTTATTCTGTGTGATCTGGTTCTCACTCACTTTACTTTTATAATGATTTCATTAGACTTGGTGAGATATTAAAGAGATTTAGAGCAGATGGCTTGAAACACTAATCTTAGCGAAATTAAGATTTTAGTTAAAAATTAGAAGAAACTGGGCTTGAGAGAGTTACCTGAAACTTAAACAATTGATTACCTGTCAATTTATGTTTGCTTACCTGTGCTTGCAATGGGAAAGGATGAAATTAGTAGGTAGGTCCAAAGAACACAAACAATTGCAACCAGAAACTCATTCTTTGCAGAATTGGAGTTGCCCCAAAAGCCATTTGTATTGTCATTGATAGAAAAGGTCGAGAGTTCAGGGCAAGGAAGACTCACCTCACTTCCTCCTCTCCACAAAAATCCCAGACTTAATTCAAGAAGCATGCTTAATAGCTATTCAAGCTAATTACCATAGGAAGCAGGGGACGGGAGGGGCTTGTAATACGAATATGTATTTGTTTGAACCTTTTGTCAATAAATAGACACCTGTAATTTTGCAGTGCATATTAGGGGACTGCTCCACACTGCTGCCCAGTACTGAATAAACACACCCTTTCTAACTTGAAATTGTTAGAGAGTCTTTTGTCCGTCACAGTTGAGTATCGGTATTAGACCAGTACTCATATTTTGGTAAATCAGGCTGTCATTGCATTATCATTGCTCACTTTGTCCAGCTGTGAGTCTTTTCTCTTTCCATGTCCATACACATATCTGCATGAAGTTTCATAGAACAAATGCCAGACTAACCAGAAATAGGCTTTTGCAATTTCTGCAGCTACATCTAATTCTGAGTCTCACCTGAGCTACTGACATTAAAAAAAATTTAAAAAAATTTAAAAAGTAGTAACGAGTCCCTGTTCTGTCTGTCTCCAAACTGCATCCTATGCAAGGGCAGGAGGGAGATGGGTGTTTTCCCACCCCCTGCTTTCACACAGCCCTGGGTCCTGCAGCAGAACAGCCTCAGAAGGGACCCCACAGGCTCTGAATAACCAGGATCACACCGTCCAAATAGCACTGGATTGTGGCTGTCATCGTGCCCATATCCAACCTCTGCCTTCATCCATCCTTCTTTGTCTAAATCCAACGCTGGAAAAGAAGCAAGAGCAGCACATGAGTGACCACACAAGATTCATCAGATGATTACTCTATAATCAATAATAACACACTGTTCTAATTAGATCCAAAGCAGAGCACAATTGTTCCAAAAGAAATTGAAAAAACATTTAAAATTGTTTGACAATTACTGATGTGTTGGATTAAGACCCATATTCCTTATGGAGCAGGAGGGGGTTCACTTAGGAAAATAACACAATATTTCGTTCAGGCAAAAATTCCATTCATTTTAACTGATCATTTTAAATTTTCAGTTCGGGATAAACATCTTAATTTACAGCAGCAGCTACAGAAACAACACCTAGGATTATTTTCCCACACCTACCACATCCTCCCCTTCAAAAAATATTTAAAAGCATATATGTGACTTTACTGTAACAAGAATCAAGCTAAATAGCCACATTTTTATTGTCAAAAAGCAACTGTGTATATGAAAGACCACATATTAAGCAGGATAAATGGATGAAATTGTTTACCATTCCAATCAAATGTAAAGCATAAAGCTAGAGGCTAAAACAGAAAGGAAGGCAGAGGAATTCTTAAGGCATTTACAAGCTCAGAATTAGGGTTTAAGTGCAGCATAAAACGATTTGGGATGAGAGCAAGGCAGATAAGGGAAATCTACTTTTTAGCAGCCCTTTGTTTTTCACTTCGATAAAAAGTTATCCCACAGATTAGGCCAGATCCCCACAGCAGTTTGTGAGATGGCTGTTGTTGAATATTCTTTACTCTGATTGCTGTGATAGTGCCAGAAACCCCCATGGAAAAATTCCTTACAGGAGGTGCAGGCCAAGGCCTTAAAGCAATATAATCTACTCTGGATTCCTTCAGGTTTTAAAGTATGCAAGTGACTTCACAATCACTAAATCTATGCTTTGGTTGGTATTTTTTCAAGGAGACCTTCATCTCTGTAGTTCAAATTGAAACACAAACATTCTTAGAGAAACCAGAAAATATTTACCAAAAATTCTAATGGCAAGTGTTAAAACAACTCTGAAATTATTAAATGCTTAGCTGCTTTACTCTTAGGCCAGAGAAATTACCCGAGCGCTTGACTTACATCTTCCAGATAAAAAATACAAAGAAGAAAAATCAGATAAGATACTGAAACTTAAGGGAAGATTTCAGATCTTCAGTACAAAACAAATCAGTTTATTGGATTTCTGAATGGTTAAAATTTTATCACATTTGTGTAAGTAGAAAACATGAAGAATTTATCCATCTATAACAAACTGCCCAGTTAACAAAAGATTTATCTGTATTCTTCTCAGCTTCACGAAAGATCATTAAAAAGGCTTTCAAAAAGAGTCACAGTTGTAAGACAAAGTAAAAGCTTGAATTCATGAGAATTTAAATAAGTGCTTGCTGATACAAATTTTCTGATTTTCTAAGCTTCTGTGGCTCTATAGAGCACATTGGTGCTATGTAAGGATAGCTTAGCTTGTGGAAAAAACAGGATATATAGCTTCCACTTAAATATTATTGTCAAATACTTTATAATAATAGCAACATGTATACACATATAAGTGTTCAAGTGGAGGAAATTATTTGCTTCAAATTGCTGAAAGATAAAAGTTATCTGTCAGAAATTAAGAGGGTGATTGGGTAATGTCAGTAGTTCTCATTCTTCATGGACTCAGGTGACTCTTCTGGTCAATAGTGAGAACAACAGACTCTATTTATTTTATTTATATTGAGCTTTTATAATTGCTTTAGTAATTCCATTTATACCAAAAGAATAACATCAATAATGTACGCTGCCTAAATACAAGATGACAAACTTTCCCAACCCTCTGATTAAAGTCTATTTTCAGAATGACACATATTTTACAGACATCTGTCTTCAGTATAGCCTTCCTTGGCTAGCAGTCAAAAAACTAACATGGTCCCTGTACAGCTGGTGTTGTATGTTGCAAACCAGCTATTTTACTGAATCCTCATAAGGGTAAGGAACATAACATTGGTGTGTAAGGGAGCATCGCTGATTGGAGGTTGGTGGAGGCAGCACAGCAGGATGGGAACAGACTTATGGCCATGAATGGTGATATACACCCTGAAAGTGAGCAAGGAGCGAAGTCACAGCTTAGAAGCATAATAGGAAGTATAACAGGTTAAAAAGTCTTGGTCTGCCCCTTATATGATAGTTAATGAGAGCGAGTTCTGCCATGCCAACTTGTGCAGAGATCTGGATTCTGGCAAGCATTTGCCTATGTCCTAGACAGTCTGGGATGAAGGTGGTTTGAAAAACTGATTACTAAAGCAGGATTTGGAAATCTGATTCCTCCTGGAATCCAGAAATCTTGCCCTGACCCTGGCTGATAGCAACTCAATGGACATCCTGGCTTGAAATGGCCATGAAGGTTTTTTTGCCAATTTTTTAGCAGGTAATGCAATATGGAAACAAGAACTCCAAGGCCATCTGGTTATAGCAGGGGTGCCAGGACAGTAAGCCTGGTGCAGTTCAAAGTTTGTACATGGCAATTAATAAAAGCAATTGGTCATCTCTAGCAGCATGTGTTTCCTTAAGGATATATAAACAAGCTTTTAGCAGAGTCATCCAGCCCTGCCAGCTTTCTTGCATGTGACAAAACCAGATGTGACAAAAATTACATAGCAAATCACTCTTTTGGGAGCCTACATTACCAACACATGTGGAATAGATATATTAATTTCTTTATGTAAAATTAGAAAAAGGTCAGCTTTTTAAACATCCCTTAAATGCATTTAAAATCAGAAAGATCTCATTGTAACATGTGGTGTTTTGGTTTTTCATGGCATAGGTTTATTGTCAAAGGGCTTTTAGGTAGCTATCATCCACTCAGACAGATTTGCCACTTAAACAGATGATGACTAGAAAACAGTTATTCTCACCTCTCCTATTATTTACTCTATGAGTATTCCCTGAAATAATTAGGTTTAGTGGCGTTTCAAAAACTAACTGATCCTTTCTGCATTAATATCTTGCCAACACATTGATGTTCTAGAATTCACACTAATTTCTATCTCAATTAGCCTGAGGCTGTTATCTAAAAAGACACCAACCAACCAACCAAGCAACCAAATACATAAAATTACTGAACTTACACGAGAACCTAAGTCCTGTGATTTGAATAATGAGGCACTTACTGTGATTATCTGAAAATAAAACTTGCTTAATATTCCTGAAAAGTGATTTTTTATTTTAAAGCCAAAACTTTCTGTATTCTGTCTCTAAGATGGTTTGTTAGAGAAAGCTCTTACTTAATTTTTACATTATGTTTATGATAGATAGTATCTTTTTTTTTTGTTATCTGCAGTTAATAATCAGTATTTAATATTTGAAATTAAGAACCTCTTGATTAGAAGACCCTAGGAACTCTATATGATCTCAGGATTATTTTTCAGTAACTCTTCAATAAGGTATTTTCTTTACTGAACTACTTCCATCCTGTTTCCAGTTATATCACTGCTTTTGGTCAGTCACAAATGAACATACTAGCAGAGTTTCCTCTTGAATCTTGGCACTTCACCAATTTAAGTGGAATTGGGATTTCAGCTTTTTCAGAGCTTAGATATGTATTGCCAAAGGCCTGGCATTGCAAAAATATTTTGATAAATTGACCTTTTAATCATTAAAATATAAAATACATCAAAGCCTGAAGAATTCCATGTCTTTCCATATCCAGGGACATGTCTCATTTTATTCAGAAGATTTTGATGACAGAACTGTAAGCTCTAAAAACTCCATTCAGTTGTTTGTTGATAACATCACAGATATTGCTAAAACATTCCATTCATTTCCAGCATTTGTCAGTGGCATTTCAATCGCATGCATATGAGTGCTTCTAATCCTTCGAAATTCTTTGGAATGAAAACTGTTCCATTTCAAATACAAAGCTTGCAGAACTAAGGTCTACAGTTACACTTTTCCCAGAATTTTAATCTGCCTTCAGACACAAAAGTAAGGTATTCTAATGGAGAAAAAGTGGGGTTTTTTCTTTATTTTTTAATAGTTACCAATAACTTTCTGCACTCCAAAAAAGAAAATTATTCAAAGGCAAGGAGAAAAAGACAAATACTGAAAAAGTAGTGCAGTTCAAACCATACAATCACTATTGTAAGGCATGTCTGAGCCACAGATGCTTTAAAGTACTCAAAATTAGTCAAGATTATCCATATGACTTTTTGTACTTATTTTTTACAACTGTCTTAAAATATTACTTTATTGTTGATGAAAGAAATTGTGTTGTATCAAATTTTATAACATCAAATGCCCATTTCCCCATTTAGTTTGATTTTTCACTACTCCTGTGCCAAAATGAAAGGTAAGTATTATGCCAAGTGTATATTTGTTGAACATGTTTGCGGATATGATATCCTGTGCTATTATATGGTATGATGTTTTTGTCTTCTAGTGTAATTCCAATATATTAAAATATGTGTATTCTTTGTGTTACTACCATATACAGTGATGTATGAATAAATACAGAGTTCAAATCCCTAGGGAAAAATGTAGCTTTTAAAACCATCAGTAAGTGAAATGTCTTTATTCAAGGATGCTAACACATTTCTAAATATACTGGGCTCCTTTGAACACTTGCTAAGGTTTCCTATCACCAATGAAAAATCAAGATATTTCACCACTTGTAAGCGGAGTGACCTGGGGGATATTTAGGACAATACACTAATGTTTCCACAGGAATCTGGATGAAGACAACCATATTGACTGGGTCTCCAAGCATCATATACTGGCATAACCAACTCAAATGAGTGAGAAAACAGTTCTCAGACCTCTAGCAGCTCCTAAGCCTGCTTAAGTTTTCCCGAACAGAAAACATTTCCTTTTCAACAAAGGTTGTGGAAACATTTAGATATAAAATCATGCCTCTCAAGGAACACACATCATCTGCTTCTAACTTTGAACAGGGAGATGCTCTAGATAGAAAGTATTTACCTTTTGACTCTAATGAGTTCTGCAGCACGGACAGGAAGATAAAACGGAGAATGTACCTTCTTTACATAATAGTGTTGGGTATATGATTGAATTCACAGTCTCAAATACACTGCTTTTTCTGAAACTGTCTTTAAGTGTGGAGCTACTGTTCAACAGCATGAATGGAGGGCAATTCTTCAATTTTACAAAAGCAGGAAAAGCAGAGTCTAGCTGGAGTTTGTTTCGGCTTATTATTTTTTGTGGGTGGGGTTCTGCAGGGTAGCGTGGGTGTGGTTAATTATAGTAGTTGCAGGAGTCTTCTGTGGCAGCATCTTGGAGGTCCTCAAATTCATCTGGTTAATGAAGTTCACATCCTACCACTCAGAGTACAAAATGGTTAACCACAAAGCGGCAGCCCTCCATAACTTTCCTCTGCTTTCTAGGTTCTTATTTGTAAGAGCTGTCACAGTTTATCAACGGTATTCTCCAACTCACTGCCCCCACTGAGACTGTCCCAAACCACATGCCAATTTCTCACCCTTCCCTCTCCCGCTGAGGCAGGATGGACATGGGAATTTGAGGCACAGAAGGTGAAGATCACAGGTTAAGATAAGCTACTGTTTGTTTTCTTATCTCATTGATGGAAACAGCAATGAGATAAGAAAACAAACATTATCACCAACAGTATTAGATTAAAAAGTAAAAAAAAGAGGGTCATTCACATACAAAAACAATCACCACAGACCCTGACATAATGAAAAAGATAGGCAGCCTCCCACCTGCCTTACATGTTTTTTCTACTGGAAGCCCTACTCTTCTTCCCCAGAGACAGAGTGACCCTTCCCAACTCCCCCCCCCCACCCCCCCCACTCTAGTAATGATGAGGTGGTTTAGAATGACATTTGGGTTCTTATCATGCACCTTCAGATATTCCCCCCTCCCAGTTACTGTAAAAAATCAACCCTCTCCAGGCCAAAACACATAAACTTCCTATATTTCTTCCTATATTTCAGTATTGCTTTAGAGAGTGTGTTTTCAAGTCTCCGTATGCCTAAGCAGTCATATTACTCAAAATGTTGAAATTAAATTCCTCACTTTTGAAAAAAAACTATGTGAAAATAAAATTTTGGCAAAAATAAAGTCTGAATTCAGTTTTTAAGTGCAAAATGTCACTATTAGTTCTATGCTGCTTATAGAGATTTTAGTGTAAAAATAAATGAGGTACTGGAAGGTACATCTATTTCTGTAGTAACTATATTGAAACTTTTTGGTGACTCATGATGCCATTATTTCATTTCATGTTCTGGTTTTGTTAAAATATTTTGCTAGTAATTCCTTCATAGGTGAGTGTGAAGACGTTTGGTTTGTCGCACATTTAACCTGGAAGAATCCTAAGCTTTGTCATGGTACTGTCACCTATTCACTGCAAGTGTCCAAGCCTATTTATAAATTATATGCTTTCTGACAAAAAAGAAAAATCTCAGTGGTTCACCAACAAACATGCAACTTGATAAAATGGTAGCATGGTATGACTTTGTTTTGGTTTTATTCTCTACTGTAGTACTGGAGAACATTCTAAATGCACCAGTCCATGTACTCCTGGAGCCTGCAGCCAAAACTTGGGAGTAAGGGCCAATAAACTCAACTATTACTTTATTTAATTATTATTTGATTTAATAAAAATCAATTAATCCATCATAAAGGAGGTTAAATATTTTACCCAAATCACTGTTTGCTTAGTCCTCCCTCAAAGTGACTTGCAATGTGATTAGATACACAGATGGAATATATGTCACATAAAAAAATGCACTTACTTCTGAAAAATAAAAGAGGGTGCAAGCTATTGAAAAGGCTTCATGTTTTCCTAAGCTTACTTACCAGACATAATTACTCATTTTTTCTGTTGACTTTTTGTTTAAAAATTCCCTATAGCCTCTCTTTGATAGAATCAAGACCTACTCAGTTTCTCAGGAGTGTTTCTATTTGTTGTCCATCCAGAAAAGAGAAACAGGACATTGCAATTTAGGAAATCAAGCAGAGTAATCAGTTTGCAGGAAGACATGTTTTATGCAGGCTTCTGATTATTAATACCTTTACCTTTCAACTACAAAAGTACATTTCAGGAGAAGAAAAAATTTTATAGATGAGGAATGAGTTATGTCAGATAGATAAAAACAGGTGATTATTCCACTTCAGACATCAAATGCATGCCCTACAATGTATGAGAGGAAGGAATCCCAACAGAATTTTAAAATTCAAAACAATATCACCCTTTGCATACTCTAGAATGTCCAGAAGAAATTGCAGATATATTCTTACAGAGAAAATGCTGACAGTTTAATGTTATGACTTACATCTGAAATCTCAGGGGAAAAAACTTGAGCATTACACTCTTTTGCCACTAGGTTAGCAGTAGGATTAGTGATTCTCTCACCATGAGTGAGTTCATATTTGTCTCTAAGACATGATATCAACCATCTACCTGGGGAAACATCTACTTAGAATATAAACCAACATACCTGAAAATACATTTCCTATGACATTGTTCATAAAATCTAAGCTAAAGGAACATATATGGAGGATGTAAGAGCAAAGAGGAACACAGCTAACAGTGCAACATTCAATTGCGGTGTTAGCAGAATTCCACCACCACACCCACTTCCACCTTCCACTTTTCACAAGAATGTCTAGGGATTTAAGCCTAAGGTTACATATATTTCTTTCAGCATGAGCATATCTCATGGGAAAACCATCCTGACAATTTGGAGGGAAGAAGCCACAGCTGATGTCATTGCTTCAAGAAGCATATAAAGGGTTCAGCTGTAGAATTTCTTATTAAAATTCTGGAATGCAGGTGTAATAGCTAGTGGATTAGTGAACAGAGCATCTGGTAACCTAATGCTGGGGTTAGGCCTTTACGGATTGCCGGGAGCACAGCAGCAGCACAGAAGTGCTCTGCATGACTTCCCTTTTCATAAAGTCAAAATGTTTATACAAAAATGGCAAATCACCCTGTGGGCTGATTTGCAAGTTTACTCCTACTTAATTCTGGAAGGCCTTTTAACTTGCCTGCTGAGATGCTTTGCACCAGTTCTGACTTCCACAAGTACTTCAAGGTTAACTCCATGTGGATGATACTAAACAGATGCATGAAGCCTGGAGCATCAACCTGGAACACTAATTTTGACTTTTTTCCTTCTTCCTGTAGAATTGCAGATTGGGGCCTTTATCCTCATGATTTGACCTGTCACTGCAGCTGTTCTGGAAGATGCCCCTCTTCCAATATGCAGAGCTGAAAGATGGTGAATTCAATTGGTCTTTATTGTTCAAGCAAGGCTTGCCTGATCTCTGCTGCTGGCAGAGAAGCTGTTTTCTTCTAGATGGCACCAGTATGGAGTTTTTCAGGGAGTACATGAACAGTGCCATCATTTCAGGTGAGATTTACTGGCTGTCCCCTTGTCCTGGTTTAAAGGGACAGTATTGCCAGGAAAAGGAAAAGGCGAGAGTGTTTTCTTTCAAGAAATGGATAGTGAAAATCCACTCCCTCCCAGTTTACTATAATTTGGAAATTTAGGAATTCTCAGGCAAAAGGTATGGGTTTGGAATAACAGTTCTTTACTGATATATCTACAA
>PYHW01009175.1:293146-369087 GCA_013186435.1 Turdus rufiventris | reverse complement strand
GTGCTTGGCATTTGAGAGATTTTTATTTTATTTTATTTCATACAACTTTCTCATATAAACACGAATTATAACAACATATATCACATAAATGCTTAGGATCTTTTAAACTTTGAATGTTTCAGGAAAAGAAAATGTGCTTTTGAATCCCCAACCTCCTTTTGCTTTCTTGAATAATTTTACAGAAATATAATAAACAGAAAAGGAGCAAGGAATAGTTTCTAACGCTTTAAGCTTTCAGAAACATAACTTGTCTTACCATGTCCTACCCATTGCAAAAAGATTGGAAAAGAAGTTGCTGCCTTTGGTTTCAATACAGTCAGGACAAGATTAAATCAGTGAAGATACAAGAGAATCCACTTCTTGTACTAATAACAACATGAAATAGTTCATAAAGCCTAGTAAAAAGGAAGAGGAAAAGTTGGACTGCTACCTAAAAAGTGTACATACAGACCTTGAGAACAGATCATTGAGTGTCCTAAATACAGACAAGATTTCAAATATTGTGGCATATGGCAATAGAACTCTTCAGTAGAAGCTTCAGTAGTTTGCAGTCCATGAGAGTACATACTTACACAAGTTCATAGTTTACTGTAATATTACTGCACATGGGTCAGGGCAATCCCCAACACACTCACAGGCTGGGTGGAAAATAGATCCAGACTAGCCGTGAGGTGAATGGCCTGGGGGTGTTTGCAGAAAAAAGCTCAATATGACTCAGGTCTGCATACTTGCATCCCGGAAGACCAGCTGTATCCTGGGTTTCAGCAAAAGAGGCATGAGCAGCAGGTCAAGGGATGTGATTCTGCCCTTCTACTTTGCTCTTCTGAAAACCCCACTGGACTGGTGAGAAGCAAAGACATGGAACTGTTGGAAGGAGTCCAGAGGAGAACCACTAAGCTGGAAGATCTCTTCTATGAAGACAGGCTGTTCAGCTACAGAAGAAAAGGTTCCAGGGAGACATTACAGGAGCCTTCCAGTGCCTAAAGGGGACTTACAAGAAGGCTGCAAAGGGACTTTTCACAAGGGCATGTAATGAGAGGAAAAGGGGGAATGACTTTAAGTTGGAAAAGAGTAGGTTTAGATTAGTAACTAGGGAGTGAGGGTGGTGAGGCACAGGAACAAACTGCCCAGTGAGGTTGTGAGTGCCCCATCTGTGGAGGTGTTGAAGACCAGGCTGGATGGGGCTCTGAGCAGCCTGGTCTAGTAGAAAGTGCCCTGCACACCGCATAAGTGTTGGAGCTCAATGATTTTTAAGGTTCCTTTCCACCCAAACTGTTCTATGTTTTTATGATTCTGGCACATGGGACATTGGCTCAGTTACAAGATAAACACAGGCCCCTAGAGCCCTACTCAATATCTTCTAAATGGAGATGAGAAATTATATTAGAAGGAAAATTATGTTACGGCAAGACTTAGCAATTCTGCTTGTATGTAAGTGACTTCTGACAACATGTATAAATATGAGCTCTGTACTTATTGCACTGCAGAGCTTTAAATGGTCTTGCACCGTGACCCAAAAATGGTGTTCAGGCCCCTTGATTCTTTGCATCTGTTGTGCATTTAGTTTTCAAGGATCTGCAGGAAAATAAAAATGTCAGTTTTTATCTTGCACACCATATGGTTCAGGCGTTTTAGATCTGACAGCTTAATCTCACAGATTTAGTCTGGTGGTTTAGTCTCACTGTGTTGGTTTTCATTTTTTAAAACAAACCCTTCCCCTTCAATACATAGCCCAACACTAAATTAAAACCCCCATGCAGTTATGTATCTGGTATGGCCTTGCTACAAATGTCATCACAGTGATGGGTGCTGGAGGACTTCTGGGTTCTTAGGAGACAGCAATAATTCATAAACGGAGATCACATTAGGGATACACAGTGATGTATCATTCTCCTCAGTCAACAGCATCCCCTCTTTAAATGTAAATTATTGGGGTTCAGATGCTTTTGTATTATTCATTCAGATATGGCTTTGCACAACAGGACACTGATCAACACAGGATGCCATGAAATCAAAAATTACACTGATTCTAGACTTTCAGCTCAAATGGCTTCAGGGTCTTTCCCTTACGCATTGCACACTTTGCTGTGGTACAACTTTGCCATTTAGGTTATTAGTTGATGTGAAGGGATGTGTATTCATCTGAGACAAATCCAGCTGAGAGGAGTTTTAATGCTTTGTTGTGACTAAAATTGTAAGCTCTACTAGACTAGAAAGGTAGAGATGTGTGCTTAGATACACTCTCTTTTCTTCAAATAATAATATGAAGTTATTACATAATAATATGAAGCTATATTACAGAGACCACTTTTCTATGACTTGCTGCGGTAACAAAGGCCAAAAGAACTTACAGTAATGTCACGACTATAAGACGCACCAGACTATAAGACACACCCCCCTGGGAGCCAGCACATTTCGCAACTTTGTACATCATATAAGGCACACCAGACTATAAGGTGCACCTTTTTTTTTTTGCTGCGAAGATCCGTGCCACGTGCAACAAAGTAACGAATTACTAACGGAATCCCTCTATCGTGGAGTTTACTGGCAGGTGCTCAATTTGCAAACATTTTTCACAGATTGGTGTAGCCTTTAAACGCAGCCTCAAGAGCCCTCCCCGTGCACAGGGCCCAGCACTCCTGCCCACCCCCAGTGCCGGCTGGCGACACAGGGCTTGGGGTGGTGGAGGTTGGGCATAGCTCGGAGCTGCGGCCACAGCGGGAGCTGGCGGCACTTTCAGGGCCAGCAGCGCTGTTTACAGAGCTTTCCCGCAGTGCTTTCTCGCCGCTTTTCGGCGCTTTCCTGCAGCACTTTCTTGCCGCTTCTCGGCGCTTTCCTATGGCGCTTCTTTGGGCTTCCCCACAGCTGAGCCACTTCCCCCCACTTCTCCCCGGCCGGCGGCCGCGCCAGTTCCCAGTTTCCCCTGCCCGGCGACCGCAGCTCCCGCAGTTCCCGACTCCCCCCGCATGGCTGCAGCTCCCGCGGGTCCCGGCTCAACTCGCAGATCACACTTCCAGGTTCGCAAATTTCTAAACTTTCCACATCAGATAAGGTGCACCGGACTATAAGGCGCACTTCTGGGTTCGGGGGAAAATTTTAGTCAAAAGGGTGCACCTTATAGTCATGAAATTACTGCACTCTTTCTGTGTCTCTTCATTATAAGCCTGTAGGTAAAGGCAAATACTAAATTGTAGCCTTCTGCAGCTTGTTAGCTGATGTAGTAAACTCCCTGCTTTTGTAGTATGAATTGTTTATAATTGCTAATGTTGGCTTTGTAGGTATCTTAAATAAAAAATTCTGTTTATAGTAGCTGTATAACAAATTTACAGTCCACTATATATTGGACAGTTTAATATGTAGTTTGTTTCCAATGTAGTTATTACTGTAGTTATTACCATCACTCACTATTATATCATTTGCATTTTACAAAACAGTAAATAAAATTACTTCCAAGTCTAAAAATACAGTAGGAAAAGTGTTGGAATGAAGCAATCTAAATTATATTGACCAGGGTATTTACATGCAAGCAGAGAGTTGGAATATTATCTTTAAAAAGTAAGAATTGTTCTACAATGAGATCTTCAGTCCCCCTAATCCATCTTTCCCTTTCATAGTCTGACCAACACTGGATGCTTCAGAGGAACGTGTAAGAGTGTTACAGGAGTGGCAGTAGAAAAAAGTCCTGTATTCATCTAAGTTCTAGTAGCTAAAATTCAGCTTAACTTCTAGACTTTCTGTCTAACAAACCTGTTCCTTTCTAAGTGCCTATAACTACATTTTAAGACCATAACCACCTATTTTCTTTTTGCATTTGCTAGATTATTGTTTTTGATTATTTGCTGTGGTGATGAATTTCATGAGCTCAATATACTACACCTCTGGAAAAGTACAGCTTTTATCAGTTAGGAATTTTATACTTTCTTGTGAAATTGAATAGCTCAAGTTTTCCTAGAGAAATCAAATATTCTTGAATCCTGATCTAATTTCCTTCACTGACCATTTTAAACATGTATGCATTAAAATATCACCTCTTACTTACTCCTCTTCTCTGGTAAGATGTGTTTTCTACATCTGTTAGAAAAAGGACCCATTAAAAGTGGTTAATATTTTTAACCACTTGCATGCTTTCTTAACACCTGACCAAGACTATGGTAGAAAATGCTGAATCTACTGTTACACACAGATGAAGACAAGCCACTACACACCTCTGCTATTGTTTTCCATAGTGGTCAGCATACACTTTTTTCTTGAAAAGAGACCTTGATTTTCCTTTGTATTTTGTTGTTTGACAGCTATTTTTGCAATAGGTTCATATTGAATTATCCTTACAGATGCCCTACTCCTTCACCCACAGCCTTAAAGAACTCAATAAAATATGTAAGTCAAATGTTTTCCTGCATTGAACAACAGATGATGCACTTGTTTAGATTCGATGCTGTCTGCCACCTGCCCACTACTGAGGTAAGGTCATGGACTATCAGTGTGTGAATCTGAATCTTGTTTGAGAGTTTCAGTTTAAAGATGGACCACGGCTCAATGCAGCAATAATTTCAGAGAAGCAAAAGTAGTGTCCTACTCTGCTTGCCAATATCTTTTCAGCATTAGAAAATAAAATTGAGAGCTTGCTTCCTGAGGAGTTCTTGTTTCCAAAACTTCCACTACCTTCCAGTACATCTGTAACCACTCTGACTTGAAAAGCTGGTAAGGTCTGACAGTTCTGTCAATAGAAACATGGAGCCTTTCTTCATGGTGTGGAAGAAGGGACCATGTCAGTACACTTCTCCAGTAACTTGGCTCTCTTTCTTCTGCAAAATAGTAAGATGTACTTATGTTCAATTACAAAGCAGATGTTTGAGATGATTCCTACAAAGTAAAGGGTCTAAGCCTGTGTTCAACTCTTAATGTCTTTTCTTGCCTAATTTTTTAATTGTGAACTCTGTCAAGCTTTTCAAATTGTATATTAAAAAAGAAATCACAGAGCTGCACAGCCCCTTAATTTAAAAGCCTCATCAATTTGTCATCTTGGGATTTCTTGTCTATCAACCTTATCACTGCAAGACTTTACATTCAGAACAATCAATGAAGTGTCCTTTTATATAAGAGAGTAATAGCGTCTAGAAATCTGAGGCCACTATTATGACAGTGGTTGCTACAAACTAACAGAAACTACAGTAATTTCAGGATTACAAGCCGCACTGACTATAAGCTGCATCCTCCAGGTGTCGGCAACATTTTGTTCTTTGTTCGTACACAAGCCGCACTCAATTATAAGCCGCTCTGTCGTTCACAGCAAGGACCCGCGTGCAATAAAGTTGCCAATTAGTAACAGAATTGCAGGATTGGGCGGGGTGGGTTTACTGGCTCGGCTCGGGCTGTGAGGGCTTAGGCCTGCTCGGGGCTGCTGATGGGGCCGGGTGGCCCAGCTCGGCGCTGCCGCTCGGCGGGGCCACTCAGGGCCAGCCGCCGCTGCCGCTGGGCTCATTCGCCTCTGCCCGGTGCTGCCCCGTGGTGGCAGGGGGGCACGAAGCCTGCAAGCGCCCGCAGTGGCAGGAGGGGAAGGAGCCCCCCTGCTCCCACAGCAGGAGGGGATGGGAGACTGCCTGCTCCTGCGGCGGTGGTGGCAGGCAAGGACGGGAGCCCCCCGCCTGCTCCCCAGGCCGCAGGGATGGCAGCACGGAGCCTCCCGTCTCTCCCCCGGGCTGTGCTGCCTGAAAGAGGGAGCTCTCCTGCCTCCCTCCCACCCTGCGCTGCCGGCACAGAGCCCAGCTCCACCCGCCACGCAACAGAGTAACAAATTGGTAACAATCGCATAAACCCGGGTTTCACTGGCCGGTGCTCGGCTTGGCACCCTGGCTGGCGCTTCCCGGGTTGGAACTGTCAGAAAATTATTCACATATTAGCCGCCCCTGAGTGTAAGCCGCATTTCCGGGGTGGGAGCAAAATTTTAGTCAAAATGGTGCGGCTTGTAATCGTGAAATTACTTTAAATGGAATGGGAACAGCAAGCCCAGGAGAACCCATAAGAAAAGGACAAAACAATTTTAAAAATAATCTATTTTCAGGCAAAAAGTAGAAATTAAATAGTGTAAGTAATAGAGAAAAATCAAAGTGAGTAATTGCAATTAAAAGAAATCATTAAATACAGACACTCAAAAGAACCATTGCACACTTGCACCTGCAAGTGCTCATTCTTTACATTTTAGGCTTTTTTTGTCACGGACAATGAATCAGTTTTACAGTGTATTCCAACAAAAAAGTCATCCCAGACACCTCACAGGATGGTGAATATCTTCAGCATATTGTTTTGTCATTCACATTATATTAAAATTTGTGCATATGAACCACAGTGAACTTAATTGTAACTGAAGTTACCTTTACCTACTAAGGAAATGAAGTGAGTTTCTTCCCATGTAAATATATCTCAGACCTGCTCTAGAAGCAGAACTACCATGAGTGAGACAAGTCAGTCATGAAAAATAATCAATACTTGCAATTTATGACTACTTGCTAAAGGTACATATTACAGGTAGCTCAATAGTCTGAAATTCTAAAAAACTGCTGCAAATAACCAGAAGCGTGAGTACTTTCAGTCTTTCCTAACTTAACAATGCATGCATCTGGCATTCAGTCTGGAGGAGGGAGGCAGTCAGAGTTTGGAACTTGGCTTTTTATCAGTGATCAAGTGATGATGATGATGAGGATGAAATGAATGAGTGATCTAACAAAAGAGGTGTTGTCCCTGTTGATTGTGCACTTCTGTAGTTACAGAAAAAGGCTCCTAACATATATAGTATTTAGAAGCCTAGCTGATCTTCAACATCAGCACCAATTACATTTTTAATTATATTTTTAATAGGCATCTGAGCCTCAGAAGTTTAATATCTATCAAAAATCTAACCATGATTGGCCTTCTAAATCCCACCAATGCCCTTGGAGAATCTCCTTTGAAGTCTGAAAATGGCTATTTTACACTTAGAAGATTGCCCTTAAATTGCAGAGAATTATATGGTGATGCACTTACTTAATCTCTTATGCATTATCAGCTAATAATATTACTTCACAGTTTTTTTTTAGCTAGGATCCCTTACAACAATGAAGCTGTAATATGGGAATTCCCTTCAGTTTTCATTATTTCAACACAATTCTAAGACCTGCAGATTCAGCAGGGTTTCATATGGTAATTTAACTGGCCTTGCAGGTTAAGAGCATTGATTTGTTCCACTTGGATAAAGACAAGAACACCACAAGAGCAGGATTTGTGTTTGGAGGCCACTGACCTCCAGTCAAAGGCTAGCATGCAAGGAGGCACTATTCCTATCATACCTCAGGGAAAAAAAAGACAGTTGACCAATATGCATGAAATGGTCTCTCACTGTATTGTGTTCATTAAGAGATGTTACAGAGTTGGTAAAAGTATTCATAAACACTCTGAGGCAGTGTAACAGGCTGACTGTACAAATAATACACATAAATAGCAGTATGCAGAATAGAAATTAATTTCCAGCTGTGAAAAGCCTGACAAGTGTTTACACCTGGTAAAGACAGCATCTTGAGACTTCTTGATACCTCACAATATGAATAACTGTGTCAAACGCAGTTGGCTCTGTATAAAACACACATCTAGTTCCTTCATACTTTAGAAGAGTCATACTCTTCTAAAAAGTAAACCAGTAGATATTGAAGCTGATTCACTGACTCTTCCTTATTTTCTGTGGAAGGCAGAGTTAATATTAGTTTGCTTAATCCTGTTTTATTGCAATAACTTTAATACATTTGTCTAACACTGAATCAGAGTCTGTGTTCTTCCAGTGATGTGGTGTGAGGCTGTCCCACATTTGTGCCTTCAGAGAGGCAGCAGAGAACACTTTTTCCCTTAGCTGCTCAGCTTCACCTGAAGAGGTGTCTAGGAAGGATTTTTTGACATTTTACTATTTTTCTCAAAGATCTAGTCTCACACCCAATACAGAAACAAATGAGTAATCATGCCAAACAGCCTCTGGCATATGCTTATAACACAGTTATATCTGGCTATATCAAGGGGTTTATATTATCTATACAGGAGTGAGATATGTCTGTGTGTTTTATATGGGATAAATCTTTCATGGGTGTAGTTTTGGATGAAAAACCAAATATGAGCTGGCAATGTGTGCTTGTAGCCCAGATCAAGCTCATTCTGGGCTGCATCCAAAGCAGCATGGGCAGCAGGGCATTTTGCCCCTCTGCTCTGCTCTGGTGAGATCTCATCTGGACCAGTGGATCCAGCTCTGGGGTCTCCGGCATAGGAAGGACATCAACCTGTTAGAATAGGTACAGAGGAGAGTCACTAAGATGTTTAGATGGCTGGAACACCCGTCCTGCAAGGGCAGACAGAGAGAGCTGGAGTTTTTCAGCCTGGAGAAGGCTCCAGGGAGCCCTCACTACAGTCTTAAGCAGTTAACTGGAGTTTGTAAAAAAAAGACATAGAGCAACTTTATACGCAGGCAGATATACACAGGTTATAGGACAAGGTTTGACAGTTTTAAACTAAAAGAGCAGAGATTAGAATAAATATTGGGAAAAAGTTATTTTTTGTGAGGGTGGTTGAGGCATTGGAGCAGGTTGTCGAGAGAAATTGTGGAGGTCCCATCCCTGACAATGTTCAAGACCAGGCTGAATGGGACTTTGAACAACCTTGTCTAGTGAAAGAGGTCCCTGCACATGTCATCGGGGTGGAACTAGATGATACAGTTCCTTTCAACTCAAACCATTCCACAATTCTATGTCTCTATACTGGAAGTAAGACTCCTAATATAGAAGAATTCCCAAGCCAGTTTTGAGGTACAGAGTCCAACACAACAACTAGTATACAGGTCTGTCAGGGACCCTGAACATATTTTTCATTTCAGGCATGAATTCAGGTTTTGGCTGTTATGTTTTGACATATTTTCTTCTCATCGGAAAACCCAGTGTGAACATTGTGTAAAGTAAAAATGCATCCTCTTCTAAAGGTTTGGCTTCCACTTATTAAACTCCAGAACTGTTAATAATCAGCACCATCAAAGTTCAGTCCCAGTCTGTTTCAGGAACGGGTTAAAACTACTGCCTGTATCTTGGTCATCTATGGATTTTTCTTAGACTACCACAGAGCAGAATCTTTCTGCATTTCTCCCATAATTAATACACTTGCCTTCCAAGTTTGCTATTTCTGGTAAGTTTTGAAAGAAGGGCTTGCTCTTGTTACCCTGGGATCTAACAGCTCTCACTGTTTACCTGAACTCTCAGATGAGGAAAGGGCTCAGCCTTCTATTTAAAAAGACTGTGTGGCCACAACTCGGGGAATTGAACTTCACCAACATAGCTTTATAGAAAATGTTGGCATGTCTGTCAGTGACCTTAGCAAAAGGGCCCTGGTTTTTTTCCTTTTTTTTTTTTTTTTTGGCATATGTATGCTATTTTATATATTGCAGTTGTGGTTACAGTAATTCCACTCCTAAAGCAACAAAATGAAATCTAGCGTCTGTCATATAGATAGTATTCTGATCTTTACAGGGCTCTGTTAATAGTCTCCCCATTTATTTCTAGTCTGATCAACTTATTATTTGGAGTTCTGTTTATCAAGATGTCATCATTGTTTTGATTAACCAGTATATATATTCCTTCTGTTTTCTTGTGGCATGCATGTTATTGTGTTGGGCAGCTGCTGAAAAGACAGAGAAATGTTGCTTGTGTAAAATATAGAAATTGGGACGTATATTCAATAATTCCACACACCAGCCTTGGAAGTGGTTTAGAGGTTGTTTATGTAACTTTGAAGGATTTAGGTGTGACCTTAGAAAAGTACATTAGAAACATCTGAAAAGGCAGCCTGAGGATAATTGTCTTTATGCAAAAATTTCCAAAACTCAAAATATGAAGATATCTTGTATACTAAACTGTGTATACATCTCTGTGCAGAACAGAAGCAAAGGAACAACAGGCTTAAAAAAAAGTAGAGTAGGACAAAAGCAAAGGAAGAGGGTTTTGAGTGTATTCTGTAGAGTAGAAGAATGAAACTGGCTGGCCTCAGCTGTTTCAACATAACTTATTTCCATATGGTAAAATAATGCATTGCAGAAATCTCATGATTTCTTTGCCTGACTCACCTCTCTATTTACCCAAAGAGCAATTTCTTATTCAAATGGAAGAATTGTTGTACCATTGCTTTTATTGGTTAGGAACAATAATAAATCTTGTCCCTTAGTTTTCCTCTGGGAAAAAAAATCTCAAAAAATCAAACTTAAGAGGAAATTACAGTTCTGTAATTTTCATATTAATGCAGCAGAGACCCTCATCACCACTCTGTCTAGCTGAGGTTAATAGGCTACAGTTAAAAATTTAAAGAAAAACACAGAGAAGATCTTAATTGAGAGCAGCCATTTAGTGAACAGTTTGTTTTAAAAATGGGTAAATATTCTTTTTTCCCTTCAGCTGTAGGTAAAAAAGGCTTTTATTTTACAATTTTTAGATCTCAAGATCTAAAAGAGTAGGCGACATTAGGCGCATATACAGTAATTTCACGACTATAAGGCGCACCCTTTTGACTAAAATTTTCCCCCGAACCCGGAAGTGCGCCTTATCTGAGCTACAAAGTTCAGAAAATTGCGAACCTGGAAGTGTGGTCTGCAAACTGAGCCAGGACCCGCGGGAGCTATGGCCGTGTGGAGGGAGTCGGGAACCGTGGGAGCTGCGGCCGCCGGGCAGGGGAAACCGGGAACCAGCTCAGCTGCCGGCCAGGGAGAAGTGGGGGAAAGTGGCGCAGCCGCGGGGAAGTGCCAAGAAGCACCGCCGGAAAACGCCGAGAAGCAGTGAGAAAGTGCCGTGGAAAAGCGGTGAAAAAGCATTGAAAAAGCACCGCGAAAAAGCGGCAAAAAATCGCCACGAAAAGCGGCCAAAAAGCGGCAAAAAATTGCCTGAAAAGCCACTGAAAAATGGCAAAAAATCACGGCGAAAAAGCGGCCAAAAATCACGTTGAAAAGCTGCCAAAAAGCGGCAAAAAAATAACGGCGAAAAACCACCAAAAAGCAGTGAAAAATCGCTGTGAAAAAACGTCAAAAAATTGCCATGAAAAGCCGCCGAAAAGTGGCAAAAAATCGTGGTGAAAAGTGGCCAAAAAGCATCAAAAAATCGCCGTGAAAAGTGGTGAAAAAGCGGCAAAAAATAGTGGCAAGAAGTGGCGAAAAATCACCATGAAAAAGTGCCGAAAAAGCAGCGAAAAACTTTGCAAATTGAGAACCTGCCAGTAATTCACTACTTTGTTGCGCACCGCGCAGCTCCTCACTGCAAAAAAATAGTGTGCCTTATAGTCCGGTGCGCCTTATCTGAGCTACAAAGTTGCGATTCTCGGGGGTGCGCCTTATAGTCCGGTGCACCTTATGGTCGTGAAATTACTGTAATTCATTCTCTTCTTATTCACACTGGGGTAATGCAACGTTTGTAACAGAGAGGCTCTTTGTATCTGCAAACTAACTCCTACTTGTTACAGAAGTGTAGAGATTAGGCCCCCAACTGGTACGAATTACAGGCTGTGTGGGAGCTGCATCAATTTGCAGTCATTAAAGAGTCAAACCAGTTTGTTTTCTAAGTGGTAAAATTACAAGCCAGTCAAATCCATTTATTTTGCCATTAACCACATTGGAGCAACATTCTTCCCATGTTTGAGAAATTTACAGGAGCTATTGCATTTTTTAACCCCAGCTGGAAATTAAACTGGAAACAGAAATGAAATAACACAGAGTAACAGCAACAATACTAACAACTACAGTTTATAAAAGAGGGTGATTATATGAAAAATGCTTGCCGAGTCCAAATTGATGTGACGTGACTGCTATCAGTGCCACCCCACTGCTCCATTAGCCACTCACTCCCTCATAAAAGGAAAAAAATGGCAATGACCTCCCTGCCTGGCACCTTTTCTTTTTCCTGCTGATGCCACATTCCTCTTCTTCCCAAAATCCAGAATCCCCTACTTCCTCCCCACCAAGGACATGAAGTGATATAGAGCAACAATGCAGATACACCCACAAAGCACCAGGCTCCACTCCCTCTCAGCTACTGTGGAAAATTAACCCTGTCCTTGGCTGATACTAGGACTCTTATCCAAATACAAATATTTTTATAGCATGAGAGAACATATTTTAAAATAACTTCCATGTATTAAATGCTACTTTGATTTTTTTGCAAATTAATGACTCTGTAAGAGAAATTAGTATCTGTTCTTGGTAATATTCAGTGGGTTTTTCCACTGGAAGCTAATTGCCTCTTGGTGATGATATGTTGAATATATGCAGATTACTTTACAAATTAAGACTGTGCCAAAATAATTCTTCATTTAAAACATGAAGTTTCTGTGTTTTCTTTGAAAGGTTTTACTATCCTACTATTTTCCCTATTGATTCAAAGGTAGTAAAAATTAAAGAGTATTGCTTTGATTGATGTATGAGGTTCAATTTCTAATTGGTTATTAAGGAAATGCTTTGTTAAAGACCTTGCATTATGTATTTGAAACATAAATGAAATCATAATTAATGTACACTTGCAGTACCAGATTAATTCCAAATTTAGAAATCTTCTAATTCTTCCCTGTGACAAAAGGACATTTCAGGATCAGTGAGCTGAATGACCCGCATCCATTCATTAGTAAGTTACCCTTCAAATAATGAAAATGGGCACAGATAAAATTTCAAGAAAAACAGCAACATGTTGCATGAAATGTATCTGCAAACATTATAGCCTTTCACTGATGCCTAGATTTTTACCTGTTTCAGTCTAAGCCTAAGTGAATTTAAAGGCTTGCATGTTTTCACTAGGTGCAATTCCAGAAAATCTTAATATTCAAAGTCCACCTCCCACTGACCTCTGCCTGTCAGACACAATGCCATATTCAGGCTACTATCCCAAAAGCTTCTGAAGTCAAAATACGGAATCTTTGCCAGAGGAGAGCAGAGTAAACTATTTAGCCAGCACCTTATCCTTGCAGAACATTTGGAGCACTGATGAGCTTCTTTTCCTATTCAATCCATGTGCATTTAGTTCCCTACCTGATTTGAAGCTCTATGCTGCTTTAAATTAATCTTCCACTGATGGTGATTGTAGCTAAATCTTTTCTGAATAGATATAACAAGCATGCCACAGATTAAAGTTGCCTTTAAGGAGAGACTCTGATGCTGGCAAAGAGTAAAGACGTCAGAATAATTTATTTAAGTATTTTTCAGATTAGCTCTTCCCCTTTCCACTCCATTCTATGATTTACAGTACTATGGGATGGGAAGAGAGAGCAAGATTTTGTTCTGCAAGTCCAAGAAAGATCGTAGGATTGCAAAGTCTAAGTATCTTTTACAGCTCAGTTCCATGGGCTAGAAAATCCTAAGCTATGGTGTTGCAAAGCTTCCTACATTCCATCCTTATTGTAAAGATGATGACCACTTCTCAGGCAGCAGCAATGAAATCACTAGAAATTACAGGTTTGTGTAATCAAAAAAAAGGTACTGAGCTGTGAAATGTAAGATTCAGCTGTGGGAACCGTTCCAACTGCTTCAACCAACCCCATTCAAATACTGGACCCTTTGCCCAGTACATTTTTGAAATACTGTTTTCCCTTGGCTTATTGAAGTATCTTGAAATTAGGCAAGGTGCATTACTTTATTTCAAGTGCTTTTTGTAGCAGTCTCTGTGCTTTCTCTGTCTGATGAAGATGTAAATTTTTACTTCTAAAAGTAAAACACTTAGGATATTTTTGCCCTGATTCATCAAAACCCTCATTAAAAATACAACCATTTCAGTGGCATAATAGTTAATATATTGAAATTAAGAGTTAAGGCTTCAGTGAGATCTACATGCCAAATCTAGAAACATTTTCTTTCCAAAAAACAGAACGAGATTTTTACACAGATGTTAAGCAATGAAGGAAAATTAGAACAGCTGGAAAGCTTTTTGTAAACACAGGCTAGATTTCTGACTCTTCCTGTCTTCTTTAATTTAATTCAGTTCTCATGAGTCACACAGCAAGGTGTCACCAAGTTTTAAACTCTTTTTACGTATAGGCATTTTTACAGTTTGATATGCTGTGTTCCATGTATTCTAAGAAGACATCTGCACCTATTCATATTTCACACTAACCTACTAAATGGAGAGGGTTTTGTCATATGTGATTTCTAAAGCATTACATTAAGGTCTTGCTTTACGGATTACAGGCTATTCATATCCCATTAGATCAAATTAAACTGGTATTACAGAATGTAAAGTGATATATCTGCAAAGACAGGAGTATAATTTATTTGTACCTTGTGATGACAGGCAGTTGGAATTTCTGTGTAAGCAGAGGCTTGATATTTCCCTCATACAAGTTCTACATTGCTAAAATTTCTCCAGTTTCAGTAGTTTATCCTAGCATTCATTTACAGAGATAACATGACAGTGAGGGATGTTTTCCCTCTGCAATACATAAGAAAATGGAATACTGTTTCCAAGGTGGTAGTATTAAAACTACCAGTCAAATGAGAAATGCCTGGAATTGTATCCATTTTGAAGATTAGGTAGTTGTCCATACATCTTCCACTTTCGAGCATTTGAATCTCTACAACTGGGGAAAATGAGGGACAGAAAAATTCACAAAAAACAACCTGCAAATATTTTACCTCTTTTTAAAAATTTGCCTCATCCTAAATCTGCATTATTGCCATCAATAGATATATGGTGACAAAAGTTCAATGATACTGGATTCCTTCAGGAGCTTACATGGATTTTGTCTTCCTCACATAAATCCATAAAATATATAGATGCCATGTATTTATTGATGGCAAGTGACAGCTCTACAACTATATTAATGGAACTTAGCACCAGAGATCTTCAGTACTCCTAATTTCTCATTATAATTCCTCTCCAATTTTTAGACAGCACAGGCTGTTGCTGGTTTATTATGAAGCAAATAATTCTCCATGTTTTGCGTTCCACATTCGGTCCTCTGTGCTACAGATGTCATGGTAAGTAAATTCAGCTTGGTCTGAATGAGTGTGTTTTCAGAGGTCCAAAATAGGTGAAGTGGACCTACAAGTGTTTTGCTTGCTTCTTTGTTTATTTTAGCACCTAGTTGACCAAGTCCAACTATTAACTGCTAACGAGAATAAACTGAGGACTTTATTTGCTTCTGGAAGACTTCAATAGATACCAACATTCCCATTAGCTCCCAAGATACAATATAATTTTGATTGAATGTAGAAACCAGAATTTTAAAATTCATTAAGAATACTTTTTGATAATTTCTTTACTTTCATGTCACCACCCGATTTGTGAGCATGCTTTAGCGGTGGAAGTGTATATAATGAGCAACAATCAATGCGATACCTAAAAAAGAAATCAGAATTCATCCTGTAAGGTATCAATAAATTTCATGGATTTACATAAGGCAGACAAAATGTAAGTTCCTGAAGGAATCCAGCATCATCAAAATTGTATCACAACTCAGGTATGATCCAGGGGTTAAATGGTCAATTATAGGCTTGCAACAGCCCACTGGGAAATTTTCCAGTCAGATATCTAGTCATCATTGCTGAAGCTCAGTGAAATTTACACCATGTCCACAGAATGTAAAATGACTGCAAGAAATCTCATATCTCAAGGAAGCAAAAACAGACTATCTGATCAGGATTGCCCATAGTTTTCTCTGCAAAACCATGTCTTATTTATGTTATCCAAATGTGCAGGTGAACTGTATCTTTGCTTGATACAAACTAGATATAAACTGCTGATTTATAAATTAGTGAATGGGACCGTTTGGGAACCTGCCCTAGGGGATACAGGATGACAAGCGGAGTAAACAGAGCTGATAAATCTTTAAGGACTTGTTCCTTAAAGTAAAAACATGCTCTTTCCCATGCATAAGAAATTTGGTGAAAAGGGCAGGAGACAGGCACAGGTCAGAAAGACCCTCCTATTAAAAGTATAAGAAAGAAATGCACATGCAGTGGAATCAGTGGCATGTGTGCTGGGAATAATGCAGGGATGATACCTGGATGCATAAGGACTGGATCACATAAGCACAGCTGGAGCTGGATTTGGCAGTGGATGTGAAAAAAATAAGACAGGAGAGATGGTGACAACTGACATGAACACTATGCAGGGGACAATTTCCCCTCCATCAGCTGCTGGGAGCTTTAGGGCCTCCCTTAAATGCTCTGCCAAAACCCCAGGGAACTCAGGCCAGGCATGTAGGGGACTTCACTGCTTCAGTTCTAACATCAGGTCAATATAGAGGAAAAAACCATCACTGAAAACTCAAATGTGATTCGTACTCAAAAATAATTTTCCCTAGTTTACAATGGTAATCTCTTTTTCCCCCATATCTCAAGCCCCTGAGTCTTTAGACAGGGTTTGTGGGGGAGAATGAAGTCTCTCCCACTGCTGAAGATCAGGTTCAAATCTTTAAGTCTGGAGAAGTGTTTAAATAAGAATACTTATAAGAAAGACAGAGAATTTTTACTGAGACCTGCCTGTAATGTCAGGACAAGGACAAATGGCTTTAAGATTAAGGAGATCATCTTAGATTAGATATAAGGAAGAATTTTTTTATGATTAATGTAGTAAGACACTAGAACAGGTTGTCCAGAGTACTTGTGGATATCTCATCCCTGGAAGTGTTCGAGGTCAGGCTGTATGAGGCTTTGAACAAAATTGTTAATGAAATAAGTTGATTTGACGTTGGACTACATGATCTTTAAAGGTCCCTTCCAACCCAAACCATTCTATGATTCTACATTATTACTATGAGCTTTTATCCTTATAGCAACAGTGCCTTTTATATATGGTTAATATGGCACATAGGAACAGCCAATAGCCTGTTTAGGATCATTATGAAATTATTAGGGGAGGCAAATAAAAATTAGCTCCTTTGCAGCATGTTGGTCATTCTGGAGATGGACCCAGCAATGAAGTTGTATACTTATGTGTTCTCTCAGCTCTTAAATCAGGTTTACATATTTAGCTGAAGTGAGCAGACCTTAGGTGACTGGTTTTCTCCTTCTTCCCCACTCCAGATACCTGCTTTCTAGTTTGTTCCAAGACTACCCCATGTCCTTTTCCAGTATAACCAACTATGCAGCAAATCAGAGTAGGGAACAAAGCCTGTAGAAAAATAACCCTTATTTAAATAGATTTACTTTTCATTTGCCACATAGCCAGATGTCTTGGGTTGCAATACTATTCTATCACCATCTGTTGAGGGTGGGGGCAGTGATCTTGATTTCCATAGAAGATGTTTTGCTAATGGCCCATTCATTGAAACCAGGTGGGGCATTGTTCTTTATCTTTTCACAACTCACCCTTCCTCCAAGGAGGTATCTTCTGCTAATGGCCCATTGAGTCCCACTGTGTGACTGATAAAATTACTTCATCCCGTTGGAAGTTGCTCCAGCCAGGGGTAAGGGCTCAATATTTCTTACCAAGATAAAACAGATGTGTGGGGGACACCAAGGTTGCCCCCTTCTCCACTGGACTCCAGAGGGAAGCTGGATTTCTCCACATCTCCACTGGACCTTCGAAAGGAAAGCGCACCTTGTACAGGAGCATTGCTTCAATTGAATCACATCTATCACTATAAAAGGACTACAGCCACCATTTAATCGAACTGCTACCAACACCCTGCCTGACGGGGTGTCAGGTTGTACTCTGACTTTGTTAGGGCTTGGGGTCTGTTTCTTTGTAGTATTGTATTTCTATTTTAATTTCCTTAGTAAAGAACTGTTATTCCTAATTCCCTTATCTTTGCCAGAGAGCCGTTTGATTTCAAAATTATAATAATTTGGAGGGAGGGGGTTTACATTCTCCATTTTCAAAGAGAGGCTCCTGCCTTTCTCAGCAGACACCTGTCCTCCAAACTAGGACACCAGACATAACCACAAAGGTAGTAACATTTGGCTGGAGAAGCACTTAACCACATAATCTGTCAGTAAATTCTCAAAAAACTGCTGCAGGCCTTTTAATGGGAGCCTGCATTTGACCGTATTCTTGCTGGAAATCCTGATGTTATTGCCACAGAAAGAAAAACATTTGATGTAATATTCACACATACTAGAAAGAAAGTGTGTAATTACTGTGTATTGCTTATCTATTATGAGTGAAAACAATCGAAGAGAGTCTGTATTCTATAGACATACATAAAGAAATGGACTGTTTAGAAAATCCTTTGCGTTTGGCATTAGAATCCTGTGCTCTGCTCAACTCATTTCCTAGCTCAACTCACTGTGTCATGGCTAACGTATATTTTAAAGTCACATTTACACCAGAACTGGTTCACACAACACCAGGTGTTAACAGTGAAAATGCATCTCCATTTCAGGTCAGTTTCTGATTTACAGAATCATAGAATCATATAGCTTGGAAAAGACCTCTAATATTACAGAGGCAAACTGTTATAGTGTGGCCAAATCCACCACTTAACCATGCCCAAGTGCCACATCTACACATATTTTAAATACCTGGAGAAATGGTGTTTAACCACATCAACTGTGTCCCTGGGCAACCTGTTCAAACACTCAAAAACTCTTTTCCAGAATAAATATTTCCTAATATCAATTTTAAACCTTGTCCAGACATGGCAAGAGGCCATTTCCTCTTGTCCTAACTCATCAAAGATTATACCTGTTTAGAACATGAATAGCCGCTTTATCCAGAAAAATGCTGCCGAAGGTGTCCTGCATCTGACCAGGACATGGTTGATTTTTGCAGTAATCAGGAGGGAGGTTATTGTATTCTACCTCACATCATTGTCTGTGTGGGGAGAAAAGACACTTTTCTGGGGAGAAGGGGTTCCTTCTGGTCAGGAAAATATGGTGGAGGAAGCCATCTAGTAATTAGTTACTGTTGCAGGCTTCCCATGTTAATCCTTTCTTTTCCTATACATTTTATCATTAACATTGTTGATGTTACTGTTTGTTTTCTTATCACACTGCTGTTTCTAATAAATTGCTCTAATCTCAGCCTATGATGTCTGGCTTTGGGGCAGCTTGCAGGACTGGGGAAGAAGGGGAAGCTGTGCGTAGTTTTAGTGGGAATACTATATTGGAGAATACCATTCCCATGTCAAAAGGCTTTCATAAAGTCCAGGCAGACAACATCCACAACCTTTTACACATCCACTGAGCAGGTCACTTCTCATAAAAGAAGACCAGATTGGTCAAGAAGGACCTGCCTTTCACAAACCCCAGTTGACCGGGCCCGATTTCCTCACTGGCTTCCATGTGCTATGTGATGGCACTCAGGATGATCAGCTCTGTGACCACACCTGGGTTGGAGATCACACCTATAGGCCTATGGTTCCCTGCATTCTTATTCTGTTGCTTCTTAAAGATGGATGTCCACTTCCCATCACCTGAGACCTTCCTCATTAGCCAGGGCTGCTAGTAAATGGTTGAAAATAGCTCGGTAAGCCCTTCTGATGGCTTCCTCTGCACCCTTGGGTGGATCCAATCTGGCACCATAGATCTGTGTGCATCTAAGTAAACAGTAGGTCACTAACTGTGTCTTCCTGGATTATGGGGAGTTCATTCTACCCCTTGTTTCTACCTTCTAGCTCAGAGGGTTGAGTACCCTGATGATAACTGGCCTGACTATAAAATAGTGATACAAATAAGGTAATAAGTAACCCAGTCTTTTCCTCATTCTTTGCTGCAATGTTTCCTCTGGCGTCCACTAAAGGATTGAGGTTCTCCTTGGTCCTCTTACCATTCTAATGTATTTGTAAAAATACTTTTTGTAATCTCTTACAGCAGTGGCCAAATCAATTTCAAACAGGGCTTTTGCTTTCTAACTTGCTCTCTGCATAACCTAACAACATCCTTGTAGTTCTCCTGAGTTCCTGCTCCTTCTTCCAAAGCTAGTAAATCATCTTTCTTCCTCTGTGTTCCTATGAAACTTCCCTATTCTGTTAAGCCAGTTTTCATCTTTAGCATCTCATTTTTGTGCTTGCAAGATTTTCTTTTTGAAGAATGCCCAATCTTCCTGGAACCCGTTTTTATTAAGGGCTGCCTCCAAGGAATTCTTTCAACCACATCCTGAACAGGCCAAAGTGTGCCCTCCAAAGCAGTGACTTTGCTGACCTCTCTCCTTCTCTGAGAATCAAAAACTCTCATTTTGGATTGCTGTCCTAAGCTGGCTACCACATCACCCACCACTCTACTAACAACAGCAGGTCTAGTGGAGCACTTTATCTTGCTGGCTCCCTCACAAGCTGCATCAAAAAGTTATCTTCCACATGCTCCAGGTACCTCCTAGACCACTTCTTCTCTAATCTGTTGTTTCTCTCTGTTTCTGGCACACATCTGGGGAGTTGAAGTCCCCCACAAGAACAAGAACCAGCAACCACAAGACTTCTCCCACTTGTTTAGAGAATATTTCATCTACCTCTTCATTCTGGTTGAATGGTCTCTGTAACAGAGTCCCACTAGGATATCTGCTTTGTTGGCCTTCCCCCTGATCCTCACCCATAAAACATTAGACCTTACTGTTACTGTCATTAAGCTCTAGAATATCAAAACACTCTCTGGCAACAGGGCTATCTTACAATTTCTCATCCGTTGTCTATCCCTTCTGAAGCATTACTGCAGCACTTCAGTTGTGCAAGTTATCCTACCCTGTTTCCATGATGGCAACTATGTCAATGACTTCCATCTTCTCCTGTTTGTTGTCTATGCTGTGTGCATTGGTGTTGATGCACTTCAGTCGAGCTATCAGTCCTGTCACTTTGGAGGGGGAAGAAGCCCTTACTCCTTTGTGGATATAAAATTCAATTTATACCATCTTCAGCTACCAGGACACAGCAAAATAATACCACATGAAAAGGTAAAAAAATATTTTTCTTAAAGTAACATTTATATATTTTTCTTTTTTTCTGGCAGGGTCAAGTTTCTGACACAGTCAGGATTCTTTCAGACACCAGCAAGCTGCATGAATCTAGAAACTCAAACCAGTTTCTCAGTTTGGTTAGAGGAGTATGGTGCTGTGTTCTCTGGGCTTGTAAGTGTTTTTACTTGAGTGTTTTTTGTTCTGCACTTTTGAGCCTTCATAAATAAGAGTCTAGAAATCCATTTACTTCGTTTGAGACATTTTAACAGAATATTGAACAAAGCATTATCTCCTCAAAGAGAACTGCTACATAATATATTTAAAAACTGATACATGCTCAGATTGTATGGATTTATGTGCTTGAGAAAGAAAGAGCTAATGGATGTAATTTACAGTAAGTATATGAGATTGATACCCTTGTTTATTCACAACAATAATCTATTAATATTTGAAATACAGTTCTATTGCTATTATTTATGCATACTGTAGAACATAATTCATTTTTTCTCTGCTGGTTTATCAGTAATCTCTTCACATTTCTACTAATTATATTTTTACAATTATATCTTTTAAGACTATACTGTATTTGTCTCCAACTTTGAAATTCATAGGCAACTATAAATTCAGAACTTTAATACAGTGTTTTAAAGTTTCTTAAGAGAGTAGAGCAGGTGTAGTTATGGAAAACCTCCAATTCAAGAAAAGCTAATAAATACGAAGCAAGGAATCAAAGGATTTTAAAGTCATGACAGACTCTTCATAGGGGGTGGGGGGAAGAGTAAAAGTGTACAATATACATTCTAGCTGCAAATATCTCTTTGAGACAAGATACCTGTGCCATTTTTTCATCTCACTCAGCTCAATATGCATAACATTAGTATAAAATCAGATGTTCTTGTTAGGGTATCAGTCTTACAGATACGACAGCATCACAGCATCACAGTGTAACGAGTTTGGAAGAGACCTCCAAGATCATCAAGCCCAACCCACACCCTAATACCTCAACTAAACCATGAAACTAAGTGCCACATCCAGTCTTTTTTGTAAATACACCCAGGGAAAATGACTCCACCACCTCTCCAGGCAAAGCATTCCAATGCTTAAGCAGTATTTATAACCAGAATCTGGGATGAATGCCTCCACATCTGAATTTCCATTCAGATGTAAAAATGAAGCTAGGAAAGTTACATTAACTCTTCTGTTTGACCTGAAAATTTGTAAGACATTATCAGGTCTTTTTCTAAACTTGACCAGGACTGTCTAATTGTCACAAAAGCATACAAGAAAGAGTTCCTTGATAAGTCCTGTCCACCTGGATGTCGCAATTACATTTCTTACACACAGACTTCGACCGAAGTTTGCTCACTGCTTTCTCTCAAAATGCAGTCATAAGAGACCACCCCATCTTTTAAATAAGCCAGCAAATAAAACAGTCACATAGGCAGCAGAGAATGAGTTTGTAAGCCTCCTCTGATGGGATTCAAGCCATGAAAACACCCAACACCCAATCATCAGAAAAGATACAGAGAAAACAGAAACGGGGAATATGAACTGGCATCTCTTTCTCCTACCAGCTTGAACAGTAAGATATTTTTGGTGCAATGAATTCCATAGGTTTTACTTCATCATGACATGTGTACAGGAGAAAAGAACTTGTTGAAGACAAGCAAAAAGTTGAGGAGCACAGGTTGAAGACTTGTACCTGCAAACCTGTCTACATGGAGGAGTGCTTTAAGATCAAGCACTGAGGGTAGTCTAACATTAACATAACCCCTTCCAACTCCTCAGCTCTTCAAAAGAATAATATATCCCTGCTTTTCAGGTATTTCCAATTGACTTGTTCAGATTACAGATTTTCTGGATATGCTCACTCTGAGATACAGTGCCCTTACATACTATAAAATGAGAGAAGGGCCTACAGCTCTAGAGTTTCCATTTCAGTCCCACACCACACCTTTGACTTCCAGAGGTTCATATTTATTGGTTTGAATTCTCAATTTTAAGTGGTATCAGGTCAGCTCATCTTAGTATGCTCATAGAATATGCCAGGAATACTAAACAGTCTATCCTTCCAGAATAATCTGATATGAATGGTACAGTTGTTAGCACCTTATTTCACACTGGGTTCAGCATTTAGCTAACTTACAATTTGTCTTCAATGAAGTGATAAGCCCTTGAAATAAAGACAAAAAACTGCAGAGAGACCTTTGCTCTTCACAGATGTGCTACTTAAAGATTTGTCTTTTTCCACACCCCAGGTGCTAGCAACTTCTCTCATGCTGGAGGCTGCCACCCTTGCAGCAGCAGATTGTGTGAATGATTCCTATTTCATTGCCAGCAAAGCAGTTGCATTGATTTCAACAGTTCATGTAATAGTTGAATGAACTTAGTTAATTTTGCCTGGTCGGAATTAGGAAGTATTCCAGGACCAGTTTAACAAGACACAATAGTGGGAGGTGGAAATTCTAAACCATCCAAGAAAGACAGCCAGAGGGAGCGAACAATAACATCTTCAGCTCATGCTGCTGCACTCAAAAGAGGACATCTGTCCACCAAATAAAATGCAATTTCAGAGTCAGTAATACATAGAGCTTTAAACTACTGAATTACCAGATATTATGAATTTGATTTGAAACAGGTGCAGATATATAAATGCATTTTTATCAAATTAATCATAGCAAACAATTCCTGGTCCAACAGAAAGTTATGGCTAATAATGTTTGTTCCAAAATAAAATTTGCCTTCAATACCACAAACAAATAGCATTAAAATCACTTTGGGAGAAGAAGGCAAATTTACTGTATTTTGGTATGTTTTATCATTGTAGTGCAGCTTTTTTGTTCCATATACAAGTACCTCAAATCAAAATGACATCTCATGGAATCACAGCTTGAGAGAAGCTTGTTCCAGCCTATTTTTGTTTGGTTTTTTTTTGTTTGGTATTTTGGGGTTTTTTTCCTTCTTATTTTAAGAGGATTCATGTTTCCTAGGTTTCGAAGAGATCCTCTTATATGGGAGCAAAAGGAATTTCACAGAACAAAAAAGAGAGAGGTAATGCCTGTGTGTCAATGAAGCTACGGAATCCATAGGAAAGATTAGGGTACCATTTATAGGAAATTCCTTCTAGTTGCAGGAAAACTTGCAATGACCTTGTTCATACAAAACATTGCCTTACTTCTTAGGTAAGCCCTTCGTAATCAAACACAGTGAGATCACTGGGACCAGAGATGCAATGATCACAATTAGAAGGATCTCATAACAAGGTAAAGGGCCACAGCCTCACATAAGGAAATTTTTGTACATTGCTTTGATTTTTATATTCTTTTGACTCAATATTCTCAAAGCTTTCTCCCGAAGCTCAAACCAAGAGCAAATTCCATTGCTGATTCCATTTATGAGTTTCATAGCTGATACTTACATATGTAAGTAACCCAGTGATTGAGCATTGCTTCAAGAACTTGTTTTTGAAATCACCCTATGAAGATCAAATATATAAACACTTTTAGTATTGAAAATTGTAGTGCTGTATGGGGCAGATGACGTTAGAGAACACTTAAATTAAACAATTAAACAATTAAATATTGTTTGTATTAACTGTTACCATTAGATTAAAATATGCAGCTGAGGATGAGTCAAAATCAAAGCAATCAAGCCTACTGCTCTTGATGTAGAATGGAAACAAAACCCAGATTAGAATTTTAAATTATTTTAGATGAAAGTCTAGGATGAACATCTCTTGAACTACACTTGCTTTAAAATCCTGGTCAAGTTTCAGATCAATATTTTATCTCAACATTTAGACTGGACATTTAGACCATTTCAACAACATTGCAGCTCCTTTAACAGTTAAGATCAAGGGAATCTATAAAATTTAATTAACCAGACTACTAAGGGTGTCTTTAGATGAGTGAAGTCTGTATGTGAAGAAAAGTTCTGCCCTTGCCATTTGTATAGATGTGCTGATGAATAGGTGAGTAGGTGGTTGCAAGAACACAATGCTTCTCTGCTCATCCAAACCAGCTTTTAATTGATCAGGGAGACAAAACTTTCTGCTTTCTGGTTGCAGGTTTAGGTCCTCTGTGCAAACGCTACAGCTAAATTAAAACCCGAAACTAGAACCCAACACACATTAAAAAACCTCCAAAACTCAAAACAGCATCATCACCACCACCACCAAGAACAACAATAATTTAAAAAAAACCTGCAAAATCGCAAAAAAGCCAAACAAACCACTCACAAAAATTTGCAACCCAAACCCAACCCCTTATAATTTTAAATCTGTAAATTATTTTCTGTTTGTGAAACTGGGAAAGCAAAGAACTAGTTCAACACTGATATTTGCACTGCACTGTTTTCTGAATAGTTTCTGTTTGGGTTGGTTTATTTGGTTTTGTTCTATTGTTTGGGTGGTGTGTGTTCAATTCTATTATTATTTTTATATTTTCTAGAGGCTCTAAAGAGAATCTGGGTTAGAGTAAATTAAGTTATCCAAGACATTTAAAAACTTGCAGCCATTTTTTATGAGTGGGTTTTGCACTTTTAGTCTGAATTACTGGGAGCTGAATATAGTGGACATCTTTTCAAATGAAGTCATTATCATCTGTGTACTCAAGAAGATAAAAGGACACTCCCTCAAGAAGATAATGGGACAATCTCTCCAAAAATTTCTTTTACCATAAAATGTCAATGGATTTTTTCTGTTTGGATAAAGCAGCAAACACATTACATACTCTGGAGTACCATCTGCTGGTACCTGACTAATTCTTTATTCATTAGAACAATTACTTTTTTTTCCTCAGTGAGCAGCTTTGTATTTTCTGTAATTTGGAGTCTTAAGGGGGATGAGGGGTTTAAGAGCTGGGGGAAGCATTCCTGTTTTACTAGAAAGTGGAGAAGCTGAGTAAATTGAAAAAAGACTGTATTTCACAAAAATATTCCTGTCACCCATAGCAAATGCATTACATTATAGCTATCTCTGCTTTTACAGCTCATTCTTGGAATGCATCAGTACCTTGGAATGCACAGCTCAGGACCTGTAACAACCCAGCTTTTACTCATGCAACCCAGGGCAACAGGGGCTCGGCTTCATAGACTCACTTGGGAGGACAGCAGGAATGATTGCACAATATACTGGGGTATAAATATATAATGAATCTTAATACATTATGTGGGTTTGTCTCACAATGGCCATTGTCATTAGAGTTCCACTATGAAGCAATAATCCACTCTCCAGAAGTAGTGCCTTGGGAGACAACAGCAACCACTCTTTCTGTGCTGTCCTTCCAGTATACCCAGTATTGACCTGTCCATGGAAAACAGTTGGCTAGGAGGTTCCATGGCAAATGGCTTTCGTATAATTTTTTAATCTGTACTCTGTGAAAACCAAAGTATTTATGCACAGAATCCAACAAAACAGGCATGTCTGCATCATCTCTGGACTCTACCAGCCAGCTCAGGGAAAGCACTGGAATCACCACAGGCCACAGTTGCAGGATGGTATCATGCTTGTACTAGGTTTCCAGAGGTGGCGAGAGCCTCAACTGTAGGTTTCCAAGCAATTAGCTTCTCACTGGGAGACTCATAGCCAAGTCACTAAGTTCAGAATGTGGATTCCTAAAGAAAATAATAAAAGACTTCTACAAGTATACCCTAAACAAATTATTTTAATCACTGCTAAATAAAAGTCCTCAAATTCTTCATCCCACTGACAATGCTGTAAAATTGATTTACTTTTTCCAAAGAAAACAGAGTATCTTTTAAATTTCCATGAAGGGGAATTTCAGTTGCCAGAGTGTTCTGAGCAAGATTACTCAGTGCATTGCTGTCTTCCTATATCTAGCATTCCATTGGGAAACGAAAAAGGGGCCAAAGCTCTCCTCTCTTTCCAAACACATGTGTGCACATGCACAAACACACACACACACACACACACACACACACGCACATGCACACCTTCTGGAGCCATAGTGATTTCAGCAAACGTTTTCAATGGGCCCTGTAACTTTTGAATTCTGATAGTTCAACTCCCAGCTCAGCTCGCAGCAGTACAGCTTCACTTAGCACAAATTATTAATTTATTATCAAGAATTTCAAAGGGATGAGGAATAATTCAAGTTGATAAAAACAACTACCAGAAGGAGACTGAACTTCCCATGTAGTAAGAAAGGAAAATTTCTCTTCATTGCTTTTCAAATGAAAACATATGGAAGGATGACTCAGCTGGACACGAAAATCCGCCAGTCTCATCACTAAAATTATTACTAAGTGGATCAGGTTTGTAAAAGCAATACTAAATATATACTGCTTTATATCAACCAAAGACTTCTCAGCATTTGAGGAGGATTGAGTTGTTTTCTAGTGTGATTTTTTTTTTTTTAATCCTGACGTCATTTTTAGGACAAAAATCCAGAGTTTTGAACATTGTGAAGAAAGCCATAATACAACATGAATTTATTGCATACTGTAAAAACTATCTCTTGAGACCAACAGATTCACTCCTCTGAAACAAGCAGGAAAAGCAGAACTGAAACTGGGAGGATGGGGACCTTAAAATATATTTTTGCTCTAATTAACTGCAAAAAGTTGATTGGATTAAGGAAAGAAAATATCTAACCAGAACACTTCATTGCTCAGTTTTACTGGAGCATCAGAATGTAGCTTTTATTAGTGGTACCACTTCAATCTGTTGTTCACATGTACGAAAAACAAAACAAAAAGACAAAACTAAACCAAAACTGAAACACAAGCATTTAATCAAATTTTATTTGATAATAAGGCAGATTTGATGCAAATTTCAGAACACAAAAGGGTTTCAAATAAAGTACTGGTATATATGTGCTAAAGTGTTTTATACATTCCATCACGGTAGTCCTTGTATTGATCCGGAGTGCACTTGCCAACAGGGCCCAGATGGTTTCTGATGCCCCTCTACCTCTGCCATTTCTGTACAGCATTAGCAGGGGACTGGTCTGGTCATCTGTATAGCGGAGTCACTGTCAGATAATCACTTCCAAAATTATCACAAGTGGTGAATCATCAGGAAGCTGTGTAGGAGTCTGCTCATTATACCTAGGGACTACTCTCACCTACTCACCTGTTTAGACATATTCTACAGCACCTGCAAGTTGACAAGTACTTCAGCCACTACAGAAGAATTGTAGTCCCCTGAAGACAATAATTATTGGGGTTTAATGATGTCATAGCAATACTACCTTCACTTTTAATCAATAGAAATCAGATCAATGTTATTAGTTGCCTGTGATAGATTTCAAATCTGTTTACATAACTTTTGTCCTGAGATCGAACAGATAGGGTCAGTGAGAGCTCCCATGGCAGAAAGTCAGCAATAATTAGGAAAATAAAATAGTTAAAGGAAAACAGTTTTTGACAGCTGCAGCATTAGGACAGAAGAGACTAAATAGTATTTATTGTCCTCACACTCCTCTTCTGCGACTCCCATCTGCCTTGCGCCCCCTTCCCAAAATGCCTTCAGCTCTCCAGAGACTGCATTAAACAAAACTGATGGAGTTACTGGTGGAAGAACCCAGAGCAAATACTGCCATCAAGTGTCCAACAGACCTGTTTGCAGTGCAGACCCTTTCAACTACATCTGCGCATGGAGATGAGGGTGTTAACACAAGGCATCCATCGGTGGTGGATGCTCATATACAATCCTCTCTGGTACAATGTCAAATGGTTAACAAATCTGAATGTACAGGTCAATACAAACCCATCCTCCCGGGAGCAACAGAGATGCATTAGAGTCTAAAAAGTGCAGCCAGGATGGGAAATCATTCTCTCCATGTCTGGGTTTCTGTAGCTGTACAGCTTATTCCATTTCCTGGAATGCCTCAAAATTGAATTTAAATGTTTTCTCTTGGTTCAGTACTTAGGTGTGCTGACAAGAGCTTCAGGAGAAAGTGCACTCAGACATGTGGGATCACTGCCATTAATGTGGGTGTCTCAGTCAATGCACTGACCACAGTGCAACAGCACCCTACCACATCCAGAAGACTCTCCCACCCCACTGGGCACCCCCACGGCACTGCCCACCCGAAGGCAGGAACTAGCTCCTGGGCCTCATCCCTTCTTCACTTCTATTTGGGAGTTGACACTGCACTGCCTGCCCAGCCCTCCGACTCACTGGCAACAAACCCTTTTCTCCTCTTTATGATTTGTTCTGACTGGCCAATTTCAACAAAATCTAACTGAATATATGTAGTTTTTGAAAATTTGTGATTTCCAGTGAAAAAGAGAAATCCTAGCTGAGTTTTATTCTTATTAATCTCGTGAGATGGCTGATTCATAAAAATCGCAGGCAACAGATGCCTTCTCATTAAAAATATTTATACTTCAAATTTTCACTGTTTATTTTTTAAGCAGGTAATGTACAAATAATCCTTTGCAGTCATCAAAAAAATGTGTCTCCTCTGATCAAGTTAATTTTCACTCTCACTATATGAACAATGCAAATAGAAGTTTTGAGAGAATTGAGTTCAAACAACAATAATCAGTACAAAAAGCAGGAGCAGGAAAGTTTTCTGATTAAACTGTCTTCAGAGATGCTTAAAGGAGACTGGTGGTGAACAGAAATTATGCAGCTTCTTGAAGCTTAGGAAGTATGAGAGCAAGGTGTAGGAAGTTAAAAGGCAAAGAAAGAGATTCAATAAACAGTGAAATTAAAATTAAATGGTGAACTAGGAAAGCCAACTGAATTTATGAAGAATTTCAATAAATAAAGCTGTAGATTAAAGCAGAAATGTGACAATATGGAACAACCAAGGTAAAAACATAGAAGATATTAAATGGAATACATAGCTTCAATCTTACATGTGGTATAAAGATGAAGACTAAAAGCCTGAATATAAAATAGGAAGATAATCAGATAATCAATGTCTCTAAATGGAATCCAAGACTCCTAACAAGAATATAATTTTATAGGCAGCAGTGGGTTAATTATTCTGTGTGTATTCATTATCAGTATGATAGTAGTTAGTACTACTGGCCATAGTTGAGCTTTGGGATCCTTATATTGACAAAAAGAAGAAAGCCTTACTTAGGAAGGCTAGATACAAACAGGAGAAGCGTGATTTAATGTAAGTGTTGAAAAGAGTAAGATTAGACTTAATCCAAGAAGTATAGACACCACAAGAGAACAGAAGGATCTCAGTGTCATCAGAGGATGTGGGCAGGGAGTGGACTCTTCCTGTGTGTCCACAGAGGATGTGGCACCAAAGATCCATTTGGGATTTCTCAAAAGCAGCAGGGGAATCTAGCATTGTCTTTCAAGTCAAACTTTGACTCGTGGCAGAAAAACAGATATGAATGTACACTAAAGAATGCATCTGTCAGTAGGCTTGGATCAGACACTTCTTTTCCATTATTTTGTCAGGGAATCAGGGTATACATATGAATGATCATGAGAAATAGAAAGGATAATGCTTACATTCACTATTCAAACCCGAAAGACAGCTCAAAAGGCCAGTGCTTACTAACATTGTCACTTTAGGATAAACAGAGACTTCCTGCTCTGACAGTCTGATGTGTGGCCTATCTGGAGAATATCACACATATATTGTATTTCTGCTACCAACAAATGTTACTCTTCTTCTTAAAATTACATAATTTATTAGAGCTTGTTTCCCCTTTCCAAGAAAGAAAGGGGTCAGGAAGCGCACCTAACCTTTCATACACATCAATCACTATGAAGACTGTAATACGATTCCCACACAGCGTGGTTTGGTGCTGCCTAACTATTAATCTTATATACAGCTGGTGCAAGACAGCTCTGCAAGGCAATTTGCTTCCAGTGGAATTTTCGAATCTACTTTAAAGCATTTAAGTGTAAAGCTTTGTAAAATGAATAATCCATCACATATAGTTAGAGCTGTCCTTAGAGGACTTGGCTAGTCAGTCAGAAACATATGTGTTGTGTTTTTCTTACTGGTTAGGCATGGCCTGAAGAGTAAGCTTTTCTGATAGAGGGTCTGATTTGGATGGTAGTTAGCAACTCCAGAGGGTATCAGTGGACAGTCTGTTTAAAGTGAAAGAAGTCCACAAAGGAAGGCAAGAATCGAAAAATAAGTAGCAAGTATTTATTCAGTGGTTAAAGGGAGATTTGATAAGCTATTTACCTTTCTTTTCCCCCATGTGGCATTCACTATTCAACTGGCAATTGCTAGTTTTCTGCAACACAGTATCTTTCCCTCATTATGGTCTACACCCGGTTTCATAATTAACTAGAACATCTTGCCCTCAGGTTGCAAGTCCTTCCTGCTTTTAAACTAATTATGTTCTTTTTAGTCCAATGGTAAACAAATTATTTGGCTCTTCACTACTTTTAAGCTAGGTTTGACTTCTTACACATAGTGAATATGCCTGACTCACTCTACTGTGCTGTGTTTGGGTACACAACAAAGGTTTGGAAATGGATCCTGGAAGGATAGATTTTTACTTTCTTCTTAGTGCATTCTCACCTACTTCTTAAAAGGATCTAATTTATTCACCAGTAACGTTCAAGGATCCCATAGATCTATACAGGACGAAACCTGTGGAATTTAAAGACATGTAGAGAAATTGTAACCTGTATGAGATCTGCCAAAATTCAAAGGAACTATATGGGGACTGAAATGAACAGGATATGCATATATATCACCAAGTTTCAAAAGTGTTTTTAGTTCAAGCTAAATAACAAAGAGTAACTAATTCTTCTGCACCAACATTGTTGTGTGTCATCAATCTCTGGATCTAGGTCACATGAATCTGCTAAAGAGCACTCTGTTGTTGAAAAAGCTGGAAGAAAAATTACACTAGTGATAGGGTAAAGTGAGATAGATCACCTTTTTTTTCTGTCTAAAACATAATAAAAAAACGTCTTTAGGTGATGTTGTGTCAGTTTTATGAACATGTTACTCTAACAAGTAGCAGTATATTTTAAAATTCAAAAGGTCATTAGGTCAGGAAATATTTTGCTGAAAGTGGACTAATGAAACAGCACTACATACAACCTGCGGTGCAGAAACATTATAATAAGCTTTGGATTTTCTTTTTATGCACAGTCAGACGAGAGCTGCAAAAAAAAGAGACAGCAAATATAAACAGATTCGTTCCACAGGAGAAAGGATCAATAATTTATGGTACTGGCTGTCCAAATCCACTTCTGCCTTGTTAAGCCCTTTGCCTTGACAGCCAAGATGTAGTTTTGTGTTTCTTGGACCTTAAATAAATATCCCAAATTTCTTAGTGGGGAGAGAAAGAATGCAGGTCCTTGTATTAAACTGTGCTTAGAACACATGTTCTTAGGCATAATTCCAGGCTGTCTCTCTTGCAAAATGAGTTTGACTGTTTCCCAGACAAACCAAACAGGTGAAATGGTCCTGCTGGGATGGCAGGATGCACAAACACTTCCAGACTCCAACATCCAGAAGATTTCCCGTGGAAGAATTGGTCTGGGCAACGCTGCTGTGATGCCGGGGCAATCCAGAGGTCCCCTTATTGTTCTCTAAACCGGGTCCTCCCTGAAAACTATCAGGATGATAACAACTTTAGCTGTGTTAACAGCGGTATGTTAAGAGTGCTATTTAGACACTGTCGACCTCAGTCCCTTAACACTTCTCAGCTGTGCAAAGGTTTAAACTTCTAAATATCCATTAAAAATTCAAAAGATCATTTTAAACTGTGCTTCTCCCTCCCCTGGAGGCAGCAATTTTGAAAAATACCCTGGAGTTCAAATCGGGTGCATATGCTGTCCCTGGTTGGTATAGTGTTTTAAAAACCAGGAATCTATTTTTTTATTCTAAAGCATATTTTACTTCGACTTCTGCATCTGGTCAATAAATGCAAAATACACACATACGAAAAACATTAAAAGGGTGCTTAATCATTTTTAAGTATTTCATATTTAAGTATTTCAACGAACTAACTTCTTGATATTCAAAGGGTAGGAATCTTTCTTGTGAAAGGTTTTCATGCTTTTATTTCTTCCAAATTGCATTCAGCACTCGAGAGATGACCTTTAATTGAGTCATGCTGAGTGTTCCCATTGCATCAAGCAGAGAGATGCTGTAAAATCTCTAGTGCACCTACGGAATCAGTACGAGGAAGAGATTTAGCACACTAACTTAGAATTCAACCTCATTTGTGTTCAAGACTTTATACTCCATACTGGTCTCATTTTGGAAGATTTGTTCTTGCTGTAGACCTGTGGCATATTAATTCAAAACCTCAGAGTGTGCTTGCTCTGCTTCCAATTCATCCATTCCACCAAAATTTATGTATGTAATTAAAGCAGTATTGTTCAGTGGAAGCACATGGGTAGTGTATTTGCCATTCTGTCAGAGAAAGTATCAGCATAACACAAGCAAAAAACCAAAATAAAACTCAATAAAAACAGACAGACAAACGAAAACTAAAAGTTAATGAGTAAAGCATTTGTCCAAGAAGAGCTTATATTTTATAGTATTTAATGTCCTTGGATAGGCCTTGTTATCTGTCCTAAATGAAAAGTACTTCTAGTACTAGTACACTAAATTAAAGGTACTCAAAATAACATGCATTCTCCACCTCCAATGGCTTTTTTTTTTGTTGTTGTTCTTTAGGAGCCCCTGCCACTAGATGTTCAGTAAATTAGAGAATAATCCTTATCTCTCTTAGTCGAAAAACAGAAGGTTTCTGAAATGCCAGTGTGACCAGGTGATGGTTTTAAAAAAAGGGAAAGATAGGGCAATTTTCTGGCAGTTAAGACAGTCTTACAGAGGCTTCATGGTTAAATCTCTCATGGGTGCTGCTACTTTTCAAATCTAAGTAACTTGGACTGTAGGTGAAGGTACAGTTCTTCGTAAAAATGTTCAACCTCATTGCAAAGGCTCCAACTCACAGCTCTAACTGTGCTGGCTGCCCTTTATACAGCAGTGAATCTTTGTTGACTACATAATGAGTGTCTCCACAGGGAGCCAAACTGAGGATAGTATATTCACAGTAAATTACCTTGGATCCCAATAACAATGAGTGATTCATCATTAAATGTGAGGAATGGAAGTACAGAATTTTTTATTACTTTCTCTTCATTGCCCAGCCAGTGAGGACTCCCATTGACTGGTTTAAGCTCCTACATATCACCATCTTCTTGCAGTTCCAAGCTGCAGAAACCCTAGTAAGTGTGCAAAGAAAGCAATAATCATGCAGAAGAATAAGCATATAAAACATCTAAACACTTTCAGAACTTTTGCTCAGTGTTTTTAGATTTCTTATCCGTCCTAGTTTTAATCCTTTTGAAATACTTTATCTTAAGAAAAATGTTAATTTGTGCTGCTGGACCTTGAAAACCAATTTATGCTTGAGCTCATACTGCACTGGCAGGATATCTCTATTTATTTATGAAAAAAAACAGTTCAAGAAGTAGATAAGAAGCATTGTTTGGATTCTAATAGCAACAAATAAATACACAAAAAGTACTGAAGAAAAAACAAACTACCAACTTGTCACATTCTCACCTCACTTTGAAACACGTAGTAATAATTTATGTTGGTTTATACCAGATTGTTTTGGTTTAGAATTCTCTCTGACCTGTACACACATTCACAGACCAAGTGCTAGTTGCAAAAATTATTTCCTGTGATCTTTTGCACTGATAAGGTAATGCTTTCATGGAGAACCAAATTTCTCAAACAGTAAGTCACCATGCAGATGGTGCAGGACTCTCCACTGCAAATGTTGCAGTGGCATCTTCACTGGATCAGATCAGACTGCTGAATTGTGTGATTGTGATAAATTTTTACAGCTCTAGTGATCCTGCTAGATTCGAGTCCTATAAGGAGGATAACTACCCTAATAAGAGGGTAATAAATTGCTATGGGCTAATTTCAAGTACCTGCAAAACATATTCTAATTATCTTTGCAGTGGACAAAAGGCTATTCTACCTTACTATTCCTACATAGGCTGGACAGTTTCTAGTCGCTATTCAAATTCTCTTATCTATGCACATTTTGGCTCGGAGGAGCTCCCAGGATTACTCAGATTCTCCACCAGGGTATCCATTGACACATCTCAATGTGCACTTAACACCTATCAACTTGTTTTAGCCTTGTATGGGGGCTGTAGCATAACACCTGGCACCTCTGGGAATCCCGCACTTGGGGAGATCCAGTGTCAACTAGGCAGCTGCTTTGAGACTCAGTGAAGTAATTTGTCACAAATGAGTGCACTCTCTCATCTGTGCAGAAAGAAGCTGGGAAGTTCCCGTGAAGTACTACAGGTACGCCCAGAGGCACACCTTTGTATACAGAGTCCTTGCAAAGCCTGTCAGCTACACCACAACTAGAATTACATTAAGAATTTGAATTTCTTCCTTCTGTCACTATTATAAATCCCAGGGGTTGGTCACACCTGCCTTTGCAGGAAGTGCAACAAATAATGGTACCTGTAATTCACTTTCCATACCAGTTTTCACAACAGGAGTGATTGGCTGTCTTGTTGACTCACTCTAGCATTTCATCCCACTGAATAGGAATTTTGCAGAAAGGCAAAATTATTGCAAAGTAAAAATGAACACTTGTCCAGGATTCTTTTTTCTTTAACTTTACACAGGTATTTGCAGGTAAAAAGCAATAGCCCTCAAAGCCTTTGACTTTATTCTGAGAAGTCTTTCCCTTCTAATTAATTGGTTTTTTTTAAATATGCTCTTCTTTTGCAGTGCTTCTGTCCTGTGAAGGGGCAACTTTAGTTCAACTGGGAAGTATAAAAATGTTTCATTTCTACAGTCACAGAAAAACGAGGAAGTGAGCAAAACAAGAGAAACAAGGAAGAACAAATTCATACTGATTTCAAAAGATCTCAGAAGGAGAGCTGCAAGCCAGAGTAAGAGCTGGAGATTTACTGGGCAAGAGGCTATGACTGGCAAGAACTGAAAACTGAACTCAGAGCAGAACCTAGGAGAAATGGAGGCAGCCTCTGGACACTCAGCCACCTCATTTACAGTCACTTTGTACAAACATAAATTATTCTTAAATATGGAGATTCAGGGGTTTGTGAGATGTTACATAGTGATTCGTGTCATTACAAAAACACACCATGAAATCAATATAAACAAGAATACCGAATTCAAAGTAAAGCATATACATAAATCATAGAAAAATATAATGATTTCATTATATTTGTTAAAATAACTTTACTGTACTTTTTGGTTTTATGTATTTTTTACTTTGCCACTATAATCATGAATTGTATCCACTTTTTATGTATAAGAATGCGCAGGCTTGTGTGAACAGGAGCAGACTTGTCAATGCTGGTACCCATTGCTAGGAGTGTAACCAGGCAACATGTTGGAGCCTTGTCCAGATCTAGTGGGGGCTTGTGGCCACTGCTGCTTAGTCCAACATTTTCGGGCTTGCTCAGACTTGTACCCCAGCACGGTGGGCATGTCACAGCCCACCAAGAAACTGCTTATAAAAGGGACAGTGACAAAAGGTGAAATGGATGTGTTGGTAGAGCACAGTCTCCCACACCCCCAGCACTGCTTGCCTGTTCCTTATCAATGAACTAATAAACTGCCTTATTGATTAACCTACCTCTTTTGGTAAGTAAATTTGTAACAGGTTTGTGCCAATATCTCATCAAACTTGACAACATTCTGATTTTTTAACTGTTTTTATCTTACTAAGAGCTTTTCACTGTCTGCTTTCCCTTAAAAATGTAAGAGCCACACCTAAGAATTTGGAGAGGAAATTCCCTTTTCATAAAAAACGAGTCCCGGGGTCAAAATTTCCAAGAAACGTGTGTGTTGAGGGACAATCTCACACACATAAAAAATTTTGTTTCTTTTCCCCAAGACAGTAACTTCTTCCTTTTGCCCCTTATTCTCAATATTATGGGGAAAGTTATAGTTTATCTTTGACACTGGTATGAAAATATTTCTAAAAACCTAATAGACCATACTGCAAACACCTGAATCTTGTAGGTTATAGAAATTAACAAAAAAATACCTTTTCATCCCATGTCTTTTCAAATATGGAAGACACCTTTTTTACTCAGAGAAGTCAGAAGAGGGATAAGTAAGACTGGCTACATAAACTTTAGGATATATAGCAAAATATAAAGCAATCTTCTACTTGCCAACCATTTGTCAATGGTAACCAAGATTTTTTCACTCAACTTTCCTCTGAGGTGTAGTTTGCTCAGGGCATGTATGAAAAATTGGGATTTGATCATCACGATGCTTTTGAAAATTTTAGCTGAAGTGTTCTTGAAATCACACTTGAGTAATATTAACAAAATTACACATAATTAATGGGATCGGTTAAGAATGTAAAAGTTTTTAATTTTTTAACTTCGTAGGTTCTAACTATGAAGTGCTTCTCACAGTTCAACAATGAATAAAACCCTGAATGATTTTACTCTCTTTTAGATACTTTACTCATTTCTTCATAATCCTGCTCATTTTCTCTATGCACCTAGCAAATTATTAAGAATCACATTGCTATATATTTGTCTGCTGTGTGTACATTAAGCTGTGCTGTTGGTTAATATTTTCATACTACTCAAAAAAACCTTTCTAGCTTTCATCAGCTGTGTGCCAATTTCTGAGCAAATTGAGCATTGCTGTGCTGTTACTTGAGGAACAAAGAGGTTCTGAATGCTTTAGCATGTGACTAGGGTTCCATGGAAGTTATGTAGCAGTGCAAAAGTTTCACTTGCTAACAAAATATTTTACTTACTTGACACAGCATTCTGTTTCTTTGTCAGTCAGACCTCTGAGCAAAAAGATGTAAGATTCTCCTACTAACAAAATTTCTCGCTTCCTTCTTCTGCATTAGAATACAAGGAAAAACTCTCTGAGATAACATTCATCTTCCTTAAAAACTTTCTGGGGAATGACTAAAACCACCTTTCACATGTTTTCAGAAAATAAGCAGGTTATATTCAAAACTTTAAAAAAAACATTAATTATGAAAGTTTATTAATTTTCTTCTTTTTGGTCATAGGTATGATGAAATTACAGTAGTTCACTGTGTCAACTCTACCTAATATTGCAAGAATACCCAATGCATTAACACTGAATTTTCCTGAGTCTGTATATGAAAAGTAGTTTCTGTTTTTCCAGATTGTTGTTTTAATACAATAAAATGCTTTTCTTCCCTAGTTTCTCAGACCTGCCAACTGAAAAAGCAACATTCTGTCAATAAATTCATAAACTTCTACCATTAAAAATGGAAGTGAGAAGCACCTGGAAAATTATTCCTTCCAATGAAAATAAACTTCCTCTATGTGTTATTCACGCTGGAAAAAACATAAATCTTATTTATATGTGAAATTCAGTGAGACAAATAGGCCTTTTAATTGGTCTTCCTCAAAATAAGATGAAGAGGTTCTAGAGTATGCAGAAATAGTGTGATGGAACATATAGTTTCTTATCACTGTCCTTTGGAAAAAGATTATTGTAATTTTTTTCTCTACTATTAGTAGAATTTTGGCAACACATATTTGTTTCAGCCTAGCGTTTAATGTTTTGCTGTAAAAACACCCTAAAATTTAAGAATGTGAATCTTTAACATTTTGTTACAGCCAAAGGAATCACATAAGAGGAAAACAGACATCCAGGCTTGTTATCAGTAGAAACAGTGTGATGCAATATTCCTCAGACATGTAACATCTTGGTATAAAATAACATATTTTGAAGTAAGTATTAATCTAATCAGAAAGAGGATGGGTTTGCTGTAAATCAAACATTAAATATAACTCTGACTGATAATTCTTGAAATATACGGTAGTCTGTCCACAGAGAAATGGCAATATTTCATAGTTTTTTTACAGTGAGTTAGGGATTTTTCTTGGATCTGTGGGTAATTTTGTTTTAAACACGCTGTGAGTTTTCTAACATAAAATATAATTCAAAGGAGAAAACCACACTGAAATTGAGTCAGTGTTATTCTGAGATTTTTTTTAATGATAAAAACAGTTTTTAAAATTATCTAATGGGTTGCCCAAAGATGAGGAACAATAGCAGAAAATACTTGTGTCTTGTAATTGTTAGGAAGGTAGAACTTTCTTCCAACCATGTAAATGAAGATTACAGAGATTACAGATTTTAAAATTGCATCCACTGGATTTGAAAATGATTCATTGCCTTGTTTTCTCTACCTTCTTGTAGTAAGAGCATGTTCAAAATTGGAAAGGAGAGGGAAGCAAGAAAGGAAGAGAAAGCAGCTGAAGTATGCAGAAATCAGCAGGCAATTTTATAAAATAAGATAAAGATATTATTAAAGATATTTGCAGTTATTTCTTGCTGAAGATTATTGTGCAGAGCAAAGTAAATAGAATATTTCTCTACTCACAGGTTAAATGCAATTACCAATAAACAAGTTGATTTCAAAACCTGGGTTACCAAAAATATCCTGAACACTGCAAACCTAAAAATCATTAAAAACCCGTCACTCCTTGGCAAAAAAAAACCAAAAAACCCCAGCTACTCCTCCTTTTTGAGTAATAGTTACAATATTCAGAAAGCATATATTGCAACTGTGTGATTTATAAGAGTAGTAAAACAGTTGGAAGATTACTCAGAAAGATGCATCATCTTATTTTTCATGTAATTGTTCATTATTTCGAATAATATATTCAGTCATGCCAGTCCATTCTGGTCTTATACGTAAAACAGGGCATAGTTTTTTGCTTTTCAGAGGGTGAGGCATAACTCATGACATTTTCCATCTGCGTATAAAAAGTTATGAATGTAGGCAGCTAATGAATTCATAAATATACTTTGCTGTATTTCCAAGAAACAGAACACTGTCATTTTTGCTGCTCTTAATGGCAAAATTTACATTTACACAAATCCTGTCTGACATTGGTGTCTGTAATAGCGCTAGTATTTTCAGGATTTATACAGAAGAAGCTGTATACACAAAGCCCATAGCCAACAAAAAACATGGGCAAGAGACCCAGCTGATAGTTTTAATAACATCTATTTGCAATACTGCAAATAGCAAGCCTGGAAAGTACCATAAAAACTCTTCAGTTAAAGGTGAGCAATCTGTGGACAGATAACCAAGAGATTCTGTGCTATGAAATACAGGATGTCAACTGAAAGTGGCTTGAGCAGCACTTGGCAGAGTTTTGAGTGTTGTTCACATTTTTCTCCTGCTAGTTGAAGTCCCCAATTACTATGAAAATTAAGCTACAATAATATCACAAAAATAATGACTTGAGAATACCTGTGAAAAAGAATGAAAAATGTGTTGGCCTCTCAAAATCTGGTCATGGAAATTTTCTCCCACACAAGGAGGACAGGAAGTAGGACAGAAGTCATATAAGCACGCACATTTGCCTACAGGACCACCCAGAGATATACTGGGTAAAATATGCTTCTTGGCCTGTAGGTATGCTTCATTCCTGTCTCTGAAGGCCGTTTCCCACGCTGGCCCGAAGGGGCTGCGCTAATGGAGCGAGAAGGTGGAGCTAAGTGGGAGTAAGAGTAACCTGAGAAGGCCTGTAGAGAACCCGACTTAAGTGATACCGATCCTGTGGATGGATTAATCAGGCTGGTTTTGCCTTGTGCTGCAAGTAGCTTCCAACATTCACCCAGAAATCTAAACCAGGAACATGGAGCTGACGGAGACCAACCGTGATCACTCAGGAGTGCGCAATTTGGCCTTCCAGGTAAGTGTGGTTTCCTTTGCTTTCTGGGAAAGAGGAAGGGCTTTAAAACATTGTTCAATGTTGAATTCAGACCCTGAACAAAGAAAAGGTATTTTCTGCGCTCTGCCTGCAGGTTTTTAACAACATTCTATGTGCTGATACCCTGCCAAAATACATGGCTCTTGTATAAAAAGCTGAGCACAATTGACTTATTCAGGAGTATGCTCTACTCAATGGTATACAGCTAGCTTTGAAAAGTGTCCTGACTTGGTAATATTTCATGGGATGATGGATCTCACAACTTCCATCTGCTGTAGTTATATTAAGTTATATTAATACCAGTAATTGCGTTTTTAAAAATGCCTGGTTCTTCAAAATATCAGGTTCTTTTATACACTATGCAGTTTCTGCTTGAACATGGCATTGAAATTGCAGTTGCTGATTTTTCCTGGGGATAGGTCATTACAGTTCTGTCAGAAATGTACAGGTCTGCATTATGCAGCAGACATCAAAGCAATGTATTTCAATAATATGGGGAAAATAATAGAGTAATAATGTAATCATAGTGGAGCATATCATTCTTCCATGCATAAAGTAAGTGCAATTGTCTTCTCTCGAGAAGATCACAAAGATAAAGAGCCACCCAGAAGGTTTAGCATTTTCTAGCCATAAAAGCCATTTAGAAAACGCAGATTTCATAAGCGGAAGCACAAAACTCCCCAAACAAACAAACACGACACAAAAAAAAAAAAAAAAAGTTTAGTTACTGTTTCTCAGTGTCCAGCATCCCTGTGCTTCCATTGGAATTAAAGCAAACAGAGAGAAACTTGCGAACCCGCAGCCGGGCTGGCTCACTGCGCTTGTTGCTGAAAGTAGAATAGGTCGGGGGAAGTCAGAGGCTGTGAAATACTCCGAGGAAGGCTGTGTTAGCAAAGCATCTCCTTGCTCTCCTTTGCAATCTGCCATCCTTACGCTACCTCTGATGTCACCTAGCAGGAAGTGGGTAGCGAACGTGGGTATCTGCCGACATTATCCAAATAAAATAACTTTGTAGATGCTAAACGTGAGCTATTACATAACATCAACGACATTTAACCGCTCTGTATGTTTATTCATTGCACTATACGGACAAACAAGCCCGTCGGAATATTTATGGAATGTAGACAAGTGAGATAACTCTTAAAACATGATAGCCCAGTGGTTGGGCTTTCTCCTGGATGATCAGAGCTCCCTCAACACATCTGTGCTTCGGAGCAGATATACAAGCAATTTGAACTTGAGTGTCCCTCAGCTCAAGTGAGTGAGATAAAAGGTTTTTATTCTGTCTGTATTTTCACACAAAATATGTGCTTAAGTAGTGCAATCAGCTTCCTAAATCAGTGCTTACAAACTCAAAGAGGAGTGGAGTTCCTATCTGCAAAAGCTTGGTGTTGAACTCTCTTGAGTGGCATAAGCTGAAAATCACCTTTTTCCTCAGAGATCTGTGGAGCACAGTACAGTGATCCGGGTTAACACTCTGCCTTATGCAGCCAGCTTACCTGGGCCATTTTAATTTTCTTTTACACTGTCTATCTCTCTTTCAATATATAAGTCACTCGCTAGAGAAAATAAAACATAGAAGGAAATGGGTAAAATTCTGTATATAAACAATCTCATAATTTCCCACTATTTCTTGTGTTTTTCTTGCACAAAAAGTGAACATTTTAATTTCTCCAAAATAAATGTGTCTTAATGTGTTAAGCAACGAGTATCTTACCCAAACCACAAAATATAAAAGTGTTCTCGAAAAGGTGTAATTTAAACCATTTTCTGTATCTGTGTAGGCACCATTTTAAGTATCCATAGATACCTTCAGATGCACCTGAACCACTTAATGACTAATGCCCATAGGGATAAAGTAAGAGAGGGACAACGTAAATCTGAGTTAGGCAATTTATTTTACAAAGTACCTAACTTAGTAAGACAGCTCTCAATGTAATACAAAGCAGCTCAAGGCTAACAACTGATGGATGAAGAATCATATCAGATCTTTATTAAGTCAAGAATGAGAAGCACTGCACCTTCTGTTGCAAAGGAATCAAACAGGATGAAGAAGTTGTAATATAGTCTGGTTTTTGGTTTGCCACACAAATGGTTAAAGGGAGATAACTATGAGCTCTTCTCAGTTTCTCAGTTCCTATTGACATGTAAACACACACATCCATCCGTACTGTGATAGGATTTTCATTGCATCACAGAAGCATTTCACTGCATCACCATTTCCAATGGTACTGTATTACACCCTCAGTTAACCAATGTTAACTTTCAGATATGATATGCATCCATGTAACACAAAGTTATATTAATACCAGTAATTGCATATTTAAAAATGCCTGGTTCTTCAAAATATCAGGTTCTTTTATACACTATGCAGTTTCTGCTTGAACATGGCATTGAAATTGCAGATCCTGCGTTATTGCCTTGTGAAAATACCAGTAGCTGGGAGACCCAGAAGCAACTTTCCCCTTTATTAACAGCTCAAAATCGTCTCAAAAGAAAACAGATTTTAAACCCCAAATTTACACATCTGCTGTTTCTCTCTTCATTGCTCACTTTTTGATACTAGGAACACCTCAATTACCAAAAACCTTTTGGGTATGTTACAATGAGTGAGCTTTTTCTATTGGTTTTAAGATGCATAGCTTTCTAAGCTTTCTATACCCATACTACTAGTCTTCCCTACCATGCTCCTACTCTTAAGTAATAAAGTATTTACCTTAATAAAACCCAGTGCAGTTGTTAAGACCTACATGCTTTGGATGCTGCCTCATAGCTAGAATCAACAGATTGCTCCACTGTTTATAATGAGACATTCAGTTTGTTAATTTTTTTTTATCTTAAAAATGTCATGTAATTTAAGGAACTTTAATCATTATCGTCAATTCAGAAAATTGTTCTTGCTAAGTATTTTTATGTATCAGCATAACAGATTGTGTATCTATAGCTACAATAATGTCATACATAATGTGTGGAAATGCTACTGTGTCTTTTGCCTTCAAGGTGCTTAACTTCTTACACATGGCACTGGCTGGCTGGAGGACCTTACACTTGCCCACAGTTTCCTGTTCAGAAACCCTGTATCACTAACAATAATCCCAAAACTGAGATTGGATTTACCTAGCTTGTCTTTAACCCTTATCAAAGAGGCAATTTTTTAATCTAATCAGTTCTGATGATTCTGATCTCTGATAACATTAAGCATCAAGTCACACTTTCTCCTTTAAGGAAGGATAAAAGCTGCATCTTAAAAAGCAATGTTAGGTGGATGAATAAACTGCCCTACAGTTTCAAGCAACATGGAGGCAAACATAAAATAAATACAATGCAAAAGGAAGATAACAGCTAATAAATATTTATTGTTCACTTACTTCCTATTCCAAGTGTTACAATGCATTAAATAACCTGTACCTGTTTTGTGGCAGAGCACACCATCCTCTTAACAAATTGACTTGGGGGAAGAATCCCTTTAAAATTCTGCCCTTTACTCATAGTGCATAGGGCATTGGTATTGCTATAATGCATGCTGTATTTGTACTCCATTTCATTCAAACAAGCTTTAAACATATCCTAAAAAATGCCATTTCTATTTATTGCCATTTTCCATAGCTTCCTAGATACTCTTGTCTGGTTGGTTGATTAAGACTATAGATGCTATTAAAAATTCATATTTCATGAGCATCATTGTTATATTTACCCTTGGAAATGAAGGTGGTGTTGCACTGCATTACTTAACCAGATCCAGACAGGAAATTATGCAATCCTTTTCCACACTTTCTAAAGGTTGTTTTCCAAAGCCATACTTGGGCTTTTTAATAATAAAAGCCCCCTACATTTCAAGATACTATCCAACTGTCCTACCCTGACAACCTAATTTTTTTAAGAGAACAGTGTACTCAGAAGTGGGGACTCTTATTTACAGTCCTGTCCAAAAGAGCCCATGAAGAGAGTAGCCTGCTAAATTTAAATCCAGCAGAACCTGTTTCTTATCTGTTGTTTCTACAGCTCATTTACTGTAGTTTAGTACATGGATAATGAACATTCATCCTTCCTGCCTTAGACTGAGTTCTATAATTTGACAAGTATTTATGTGTTCTGTGATTAGTAATTTAAATAAATTCCTCCTCAATATTTAAAATGCATTTAAACTCCTTCAGAATCATGGCACTGTCTAACAAAAGAGAGTACATGAGGGAAAATCTAGATGAATGGTGTTCAGGTTCACTGAATATTTTTTAAAAAGCAAGTTTTGAACTGTAAGCTTCATTTCTGCTGGGCAAATACAATTAAAAATCTAATGAGATGCAACAAAATCCAACATTGTAACTTGAATTATTTTCTTTTGAAGCATCTGTTTTTCACTAAATTCCTTGAGTACCCTCTTTGTAATCTCCTACATAATGGAAGGAGCCAGTCTTAAACCATAAACGGTTAAGCAGCTGCCTGGATGGAGTGTTGACTAGCCTGTTTTCCTCCCTAACTAGCATGAGTGTAACACCATATATGCCAGGGTGTCTGCTATTGTTAAAAGCACAATAGAAGTCATCAATTCTTTGTAAAATCCATCCTCCTTCAAAATCAAGGAGGAGATGGCAGAGAAGGTCAATGAATGTAGTCATGAAACAGTTTGTTAAGAGGGAGCTGAATAACTATTGAAAAAGCATTTCACGTACACAGTTGAGACTACTACGTCCTTGTCACTTAGTCAAATATTTTACAAGAGGGGAATTCCAATCAGTTAAAGTAAAGCAGTTTGTGAAAGTAGAAGCACAACTTCAAAACACTTTTCATATTACAAACATTCAAAATAGATGGATCAATTCTGTAATTCTTTAACAGTGCACTAAAGCAAAGAGTATTTTCCCATCCAAGTTTCTCTGTGAACTTCCTGCTCTCTCATGTCACCTGGAGGCCGAGTAGGTTCAGAAGTCACTCTACATATTGTTGGACTGGCCTGTGCTCGTAACAGGACTGTGCTAACTGTAGTTCCTAAGGATTGAACTCCTGTTTTCTCTTGCACTGTGTTGTTCTCCAGATATTTACAGGGAGCTGGAAAAGGATACTACGTAAATGAGGTAGACGTTTTCTGCCTGTGCTGAGTTGCTTACATTGCAATCAGCAATCAGTAGGTGGTAAGCACAGATTGACGTTTTATTGTGGAGTTCCTTCAGCACCTCAGACACTAAATAAGCAGGAAAGGGAAATAAGCAGTTTTGCCACTTTAAGATTTCTATTCTAATTAGAAATTAAAAATAGCTTTTACTCTTCAAGCTTTAGAGTTAAATAATGTGTTTTCACCAAACAAAACAAACAAAAAATTCCATAAAGGGGAGAATGAAAAGACAGCACTTTAAAAATCAGCTGTGAAATTAGAAAATTACTCAGCTTCATGGTACTCATTCCAAGAATGTTCTAGTTAACAGAAGTCTTTCTAAAATGAACTTGTTATCAACAGTAATTAACCAGTTTCTACTGAATCAGTAATAATTCAGAAATGTGATATGATCAGTTGAAATAATAACTTTTTATGTTCACAGAGAAGGACACAAATCTATCAATCTGCAGCTTGGGCTACTGAATTCCATGTGTGATGCTCTTACTGTTTCTGTTACATTACTCATATATTCATATATTTTAATTACTCTATAAATGAAACTCTTATGTAATTATTGCACTCGAGCAGTGGATTCACCAAAGTGACTTCCAGAGATTGCTTTCAACACAGATTATTCTTACTTGTGTATTTCATAGACAGCAGCTTGCATGTTCATAATTTTTCACACATTTACTGACAAAAGTTCTAGGAAATCTCTGCTTTTTCTTCCCCAGCAACAAGTATAGAAATTTTCAGAAACCATTCTCAGGAGTGTATGGGTGTCTGTGTATGTGAATTATGGAACTATACTGCTTTGACTTCACTATGCAGTCCTTTGTAGTGTTTTTAATATATCTCAATGCTACAGTAAATCTCTGCTTCTTGTGTTTTGTTGTTGTTTGTTTGGGTTTTTAAAAATTGTATGGAGTATTTGCATTTGTTGCTGGCTGCAGAGACAGCTAGAGCAAACTCCAATAATGGCATGGTTAGGAGGCAAACAAGTGACAAGTGCTTCTGAAAGAGAAGTAGCTCTCTTAAGGGAAAGAAAAGATACTTTTCACTTAGAAGTGAGTAAACCGATGTCTAAAGGCCACAGCACTTGAATAAACAGCTTCTTGTGACTTCCCTCTTTTTCCAGACACACAGTTACAGAAAAACACTTGACTGAAACTGATTTATTGTGAAGTTTAGAGGCAAAGTATTTTTAAGAAAAAAATGTTACTGACCATTGTTTTAGTTGCTTCTAAGGTCGTGTTTCTGCCAAGAGGCAAAATTCAAAATTTCTAGTAGAACTGCTTGTTCCTCCCTTTATCATAATTTACTATGATTCAGCTTATTTTGTATAGTTCATGTGAAAGTGATCGTTTGCATTGATACTAATGATTGATTTCATAAATACTAATTTACTGATTTTATGCCATGTAAATAATGAGATACTTCATGCAATAAAACCCAGTGAAATGATCATACTGTAACTGCCATAGGAAACTACTGAAATACAAAGTATTCACAGCAATTGCAGATGAAAGTTACCTGAAATTTTGTTTAAGCACCTTTATTATAAGAATAAGAACCAGATGTTCTAGGACCGTTAAAAAAAGATAACTTACCCTTCCAAACATCAAGAAACAAGAAAAAGGAGATTCGGGATTTAATAAAAGAAAAATTAGAAATAGTTGAGCTGGTTATGGCTGTCTTAATCTCTAATAAAATGTATACCTCAGAGTATCAGTGTGGTAAAACTAGCTCCTCTCTTTAAAGATACCCTGAGTGTTTTATTCTAAGAGCAATCCAAGTACATGATCACATTTACTACATGTGCGTAAGAAGCATAAATACTGGAACAAAGGTACTAAAAATTGGGGAAGGCCCCTAATAATCCGTTTTGTCCTTGGTGAGGAGTAGGCCTGGTTTTTATAAACTTGTTGAACCAGTCCTGAGACAATGAGCAGCACAATTCACCATGGGAGAAGTGAGTTTAGTCAAGAAAACAGCAGATTCACATTAGCTGAACGCCATCTGTGAGGAAGACACTTTTGTGCAACAGTGCAGTGACTTGAACAGCCAAGCTTTGTGAGTTTTAGGTTCCCTTTTCCAGTAAAGTAACACAGAGAATTGTAGAATCATTTAGATAGTAAAAGACCTGTAAGATCATTGAGTCCAACTATTAATCTAACACCACTGTGTTCACCAATTAACCATGTCCCCAGAGTGCCACATCTGTAGGTTTTTGGAATATTTCAGGCATGGTGATTCTATCACTTCCTTGGGCACCCTGTTGTAACCCCTGACCACCCTTTCAGCAAAGACATTTTTCCCAATATCTAATCTAAACCTCTCATGGTGCAATTTTGAGGCCATTTCCTGCTTCCATGGCAGCCCAGGCATCAGTTTATAAATCAGTTCTTACTATACAAGAGAAAGGTTTTCAGCTTCTGATTTGAACCAATCTAATTTCTGGTCCTAGAATGACGGTGATGATGGTGTGAATGATACAATTCTGAAAGGCCCTGGAGACAATTCACGGAGAATCAAGAATTCACAAAATAAGAAAATGGTGCATTCTAATCAGGTATGTTTTTCTCTCTCTTTTTTTTTTTTCCTTCAAAATAACCTTATTAAAATTAGTAAACCTCAAAGTTAATGTCAGCGATGTAATAGTATATCCAAGACATATATTCTAACAAAATCTGAATATAATTTAAAATGCATAAATGGACAGGGAAGTGAGTTCTGTTCTCAAAAATATATTAAAGAAGAAACAAAGCTACATGTGTAGATTCAGGAAAAAATGTATTCCAATGTCATAATGGTTTTGTACAAGATAAGGTGCAAAAGAGGGATCAGAAATTATAATCGGAGGGAAGACTCAGGATGAGGAGTTGACATAGAAGCTTTTTCTCATAAGAAGCTGAAAAAAGAAGAATCTGTAATTATTGGTTTTAGAGATATAATCTTTCAGTGAGACAAAGAATTCATATTACTAAATATTTAATAATAAATTAATATTTAATTACTAAATAAACATCCTAAATAGGGAAAATTTCAAACAAACACAAACTTGAGGCAACAGGTCCTGTGTAAAACAGAGAAGAGAGCACAATACAGATTATTGTAATAATAAACACATTAATTTTGACTTCTTTTATCTGTATGTGTAAACCCACATAGTGAGTATCCCATATGAATACATGAGAGTGAGGTTAAAAAAATCCACAGGTCATTGTCAGGTAATACTAATATTTTCACATCCTCACTCCAGATGTAACTTGTTGCTCTAAAAATTCTATTCTCTTGCAATCATATCTACTTTCCAAATTTGGTGATGGTACTCAAAAGCAGCATTTAGGAAATACTTGATGCAGTGGGTACTCATTTCTCTCTTCTATTGTTTCCTTGGATAGGATCAGAGGCAGCAAAGACATGCTGAATAGTAATGTCTCTGCTCTCAAAGTTGAATCAATTCCAGATATACAGTGATGGAAAGGATCACTTAGGCTGTTCTGGTAAGCACTCCTGGGAACTAGATTGGAATCTGAGATCCTAGGAGGGAAAGGTGGTAGATGGTGCCTATACCTTAATCTTAAAAGAAGCTGACAAAAAGAAAATTGTTAAAACAAAACAAACAAACAAACAGAACTGATTGAAACTGTAGAAAATTGGAGAAAAGTAGTGGCATCTATGAAAGCTTGATTTTTATCAGACAAACCAATTTCCCACTGAAAAGGTCAATCTGAGAACATTCCGCCACTACTTGGTGCGTGAGCATCAGAGATTTTTATATTTGCACCAACAGTTTCTCAGGCACATGGTGACCAAGGCAAAAGAATTTGAGTGTCTTTACCATGCGAAGACACATTAGCAATGTCTCCCTTTGCTGGCAGAAGTCCACATGCTCTGCACAGCCCTCAGGTAACTCTCAGCAAGACTGCCCACAAGCCAGACCTGTTACCATGTTTGGCCATGAAAAAAAAATGGGTTATGCATCCATTTTCCAATTTCCTTTTGTATCTAGACACTTTCACACAAAGTTGGATTTGATTTCAGATTTTTTCACCTTTTAATGTCATTGTCAGAAAGCATTTGTAACAATGAAAGGGTGACATAGTAATGAGCATATTTAAAGCATATTCTGGGCATATTTAAATACATTGTAAGCAATGTGAAAAGATAGATGTAGATTGATGCTTTTGTGATTAAAATATGCAAAAGGAAAAATAGGCTATATTCCCAAGACAAACCATATATTTCACAAATTCAGAGAGACAGAGTTCAGGATGTGGGTGATGTAGAGATATGTGTTGTGGTATGGAAAAAGAGATTGGAGACCATGAACTGGCCTAGGCAGTGCATGAAGTGGTGGTAGTGGGGATGATGGTAGGGATGAAAGTAATATCTGTAGGACGTGAGCTTCAAGGTCTGACCAGGAGAGTTGACACAGTGCCAAAGGGTGTGTAGCTGCCTGCAAACATGAAAGTGTGGCACTTCCACCTGGAGGGCTGGGACTCTCCTGATTTTGTAATGTAGGTTAAAAAAACCTGTGAGAAGCACTGGTATGCGATATATTCCAATCTTAGGCTCAGGAATAAATTATATTTACATATTATCACTACTCAATGTCCCTCAGATAAGAAGCCTATCTTGTACAGCCACTGAGAAGAGTACAGCCAGTTATAAAAAGTAATAGTAACTTAGTAGGCATTTTTCAGGTTTGCTTTATTTCACAGTCAAGACTGACAATGCAAAGAAATTGAGCTTAGTGAAGGTGCAGTCATATGTTGCAATGCAGTTCCACACAGCACCCCGCTCTAAAAATTGCAGCCAAGAGGACAAACAGACTTCTGCTCTGTATCTACTCCTCTGGATTTGCCATGTGTTAGTTCTGTTGCCTTTGAGATCATTAAAGTCTTGATACACTTGACAGGCTGAGAGAGATGTGGCTGTTCAGCTGGGAGAAGAGAAGCTCCGGGGATCCCACTGTGGTCTTTTAGCACTTAAAGGGGGCTTACAAAAAATAAGGAAGAGCTAATTTTTATAGAGGCATATAGTCATAGGACATGGGGGACTGGCTTTAAATGGAAAAGGGTTGGATTTAGATCAGATATTAGGAAGAAATTTTCTGCTGTGAGGGTGGTGATACCCTGGAATAATTTGCCCAGAGAAGTTGTGGATGCTCCATCTGCAGGTGTTCAAAGCCAAGCTGCATGAGGCTTTGAGAAATCTGGTGTAGTGCAGGGTTTCCCTCCCTGTGGCAGAGAGTTTGAAATCTTTAATGGTCTTTAATGATTTTTAACCCTTCCAATCCAGGCCATTTTATGTCTCTGTGGTCCAAGTCTCCCCCTGACAACTAACTGAGAGCTTTCCAGGGCTTCTGGCAGCACCTGGACAGACAGAACGGCCAGGGGCCAGGGTAAGGTCAGTCGTGGGCCTGGCTTTTGACAGCAGACTGGAGAATTGACTTAGCATAAACAAAAGTGACAGCATAACAGAAGGTCAACTCACCTGCAGATTGCCACTGCTCCAGAAGTGGCTGTGGGTCACTATTCTGAAGAGGGTAGGGCATGTCCAGCAGGCCGGGCAAAGACTGTATGTCTTGGCCCTGGTCATGGCCAGACACTCCAGGGTCACAGTGCCTGGCACGGTGCTCAAAGGGAGAGGCATGAGGGCCACATGCAGCTATGCTGCTCTCTTTAAGCACAATGGTCACCTGGCCCGGGCCCTGGCCTCTCTGCAGGCCTCACCCCAGCATGGAGGTAAGTAGCCATGGGACAAGCTCCTTTCTTGTCCCCAGCAGAGTAGGATGGGGAAGAGGTGCAGCACGGGCAGGACAGCCCCCACAGGTGTGCTGAGCAGCTTTGGGGGCTGTGCCCCTCCAGGCCGCCTCATACAGGACACAGGGCAGCCTCTAGTCACACAAAAGCTTTACCAGTGCCATGCTTATATGGAGCCAGGTAACAATTTTTCTTAAGAATAAAATTATTGGCTCAGTTAAATTTTTTAAAACACTAAGCCTTTCCCAGTTTAACCAGTTTCCATATACAAAAGTTCCACGATAATAAAGTTCTGCAAAGAGAGAAGCAACAAAACCAGGGGGTGTCTGGTGTCAGGAAGTGCCTGGCAAGCTGGCTAATTCAGAGCTTGCCCTTTTCTTCCCTGTGCAGTAGTACTATCTAGGAGGCCCTGCCCTCTTCAGCTTTGAGTAACCAGTATTTCCCCTCCCTTTATTTCCCTATTGAAAATAGTGAATGGCTGGGGAAACTCCTCAGCTGGTCTAAACACTGATCACAGAGCTGGTGGCAGATGGGAGAGCTGGAGCCATGCACACAATGCAGACATGAAAGTCTAGAGACTGCTTCAACCATCTGCCAGTGGGGATGATTTTTTGCACTTAAGGAACATAAACCTCTCTGACAACCTTGGCATTGATCTGCTTTCCAGGGGGATGAATACGTTAATATTGAGAATGATCTGCATGAAAACAAACGTGCCTCTGTAGATGATGAGCAACCACGCTTGAAAGGGTAATGTATTTTTGCATGAGTAAGTCTTCCACTCACTTCATCCTGGCCTAAGCAAAAAGCTGCCAGTGTTTATGCTTCTGGAGTGACAGCTCTAAATTTCACTGTACACCTATGCTACATAGACCTTTGTATTGCCTAGCAATTTTTGTAATACAGAAACACAACATGTTTAAAATTTTTATACCTTACAAATGACGTCTGTGACTGAGACAGACTTTTAAAGCCTTGCAAATTAAAGGAGCAGTATTTTTTTTCTTGTACAATAACTTATTTTCCAATATTTCTAGAGCAGTGTTTTTAAAATAGAGGTCCTAAAGAGTGGTCTCTTTCAGGAAGTTGAAGATTCACATGTGTCTTTCACTTTGCATAGCTGTTTGCTCCAGCAAAGTAAGAACAAAACAGCTGTGGAAAAAAAGCCATTTTAATGGAGCAGAAGTATTACATTGTATTTGCACTACTTCCAAGTGATCACAGTGTGAAAACATACATCCAAATTTTTGTGAAAATTATAAACCCTGTTTAAGGCGTTGAAAATGTTAAGACATTACTTAAAATCACACTAAATGTTCATATGTGTCATTGATTTCTTTCAAAGGATAGGACTGAATAGTCTGCGGTCTAAGACAGAACCCTTTTGGAAGATCAGTCTGTTGACAACACAGGTTCACTCCAAGTGCAAGGTTTTAACATTCCCTTCTGGAGTACATGCACAAGAAAATTGATTTCTGACTTACAAAAAGCAAACAAAAATAATTTTGACATGTAGAAATATTTCACATTAATGTGGTTAAGTAAGATCTGTTTTTTCAACATCTTGAGTTACATTTCAAGCCTATAGGATCAGCTTTTAGAAAAGAATATTTCCTTAGTAAATTAACCATATTTCATAAGGAAGATGTTTTTTCTGCCACCTTTCAGAGCAGAGCTGCATATTTATGACATATGTGCTTAAATTTTTAAGATATTCTGGTATACCAATTTCATAATAGTATAAATTAATAAAATAAAAAGGAGAGAGAGAGATGTTAGATAAAAGAAGAAATAATAAGAAATCTGAAAGTAACAATTTTATGTCCCAAAGGACTTGTAAGTAGCAGTAACAGATAGTAGTTAGTATTTTTTCCCTTTTCTTGGGTGCTAGATGAACTATAAATTCGATAAAGTAACTTCCTTTTTCATCTATTTGTCTCTCATTTCTCTGTTTTATCTTTTCCTGTTGTACCTGATCTTTCTGCCGAGATTGGATAGATAACCTAATGTTCTCACAAGTTAGAAAAAAAAGCGCGATGATTTGTGAAGCAACAGGAATTCCCAGAACTGAAATTGAAGTTTCAAAAGCAATCAGCATTTCTCTGAGAACCTATTACTCTTTGTACTTCCGAAGGCATGTGCTCCTGCTCTGTTCTTCTGTGTACTGATACAATTTAAATTAATGTTTCTTGTTTCTCAGAAATTTATTTTAAATTAATTGAATTTTTTTTTGAGTGCAGAAAAGAAGAGTATTCGTGCTGGATTTCAGTGTGCATCTAACTCCAGCTGCATTTAGTTTCAAACAAGTACAGTCTGGATAATTAGCATTTATAAACATAACTTTGCTGTTATGGACTGGGAATGTGAGAGACTGCTTCAGAGTTGTACCACTCTAAAGCAGTGCCTCTGTGATGACAGAGACATAGCTGTAATTTTTTTCCAGCTTACATAATATGAAGGTGGTTTTTTAGCCACTGCTTCTGTAATTGATATACATCCACGTCACCAGCATATTTAGCATCAGAAATCTGTGAATTAACTCCCTTAACTGCTATTTCCCTAAATTTCAACCTCCCTTATGAAATCATGCTGTTACCTTTAGTGAGGAAAACAAAGAAAGTGAAATACATTATAACTGGAGAAACTGATAGTAGAGCATGACATTCAAATATAACAAATAATTTTAACTTCCATGAGATAAGATTAAAAGTTAGTGTAATAACAAGCAAATTTTAAAAAGTCCAGAAACTTCTATGCACACTGTAATGATGTTTTAGAGGGGTACTGGTTATTTTACACAAACACAAATGCAGCTCTAGGCCTTCACAATTACAGCAATACTTGTGTTCCACTTAGTAAAACTGGGCTGGCTGTATTAACAGACTTTGTGGGTCTAGTAATGGACACTGAATCTTTTAACTACCTACTCAGTTTGCACTAACCCTGTTGACAGAACTCTTTACAGAAGAGCTGTACTTCAGATTATAACAGAACTGGCCGGCTGAATTTGGCCCACTGTGTAGATGACAGATTGTTCCATTAGATAACTGCCATATTTTCTTTTCAACCTGTCCAACATCAACCCAAACAAGTCCCTCTCAAAAGGCAATTTTATTTGGCACTTTAAGATCCAAATGTAATCCTTTCCAAATTCAGTGAACTTTAGTGGAGGAATTTTGACAAATTTAACACAATTTTCTTCTGCAAGAGCTTATGTTTCTATTTGTTAATTTTTTTCCTAGGCATTTAGAAAAAAAATATGATAAAGTCTGTGAATTTTGCAAGAAACATAAAACCAGAATTCATTATGTGGTCTATGGAATTTTAATAACAGGTACAGTATGTATTACATCCAGGATTGCTGAAGCCTTATTTATTTACCTGTATAGATTATAGGCTGTGCTGTGTCTTTGTCTGACATAAAAACTCTTGACTGTCTTTAATGATGTATTTCAAAGTAGTTAAGAATTTAGTCCCAGAGAAAAGTCCAGGTTTTAAAACCTCTACTCATTCCCAAACATAACAAAAGCACAAATCTTGCTAAACTGCTTCTCCAACATGTTTAAAGTCTGACTAGCAATTACAGTTGTGATAACAGCATAGTTCAGACTTTGTGTCTACTCCATTACCGGTTGACTCCAAAATTACAAATTTCAGTAACTTGTCCAAAACCATGAAATTCATTTTGTTATGCACCAAATACTGAACTGAAGTTAGCAGGCTGGAAATGAAAGCTTTCTCTTCTGACTCATATCACTCAATATTCACTGCAATTTTTTTTCTAGAGTAAATGTACTTAGAACAGTATGCACTGCAAAATCATTCTGATATTCTCACTTTCCTAATTAGACAGTAGGTTGATTTGTTTTGTCCTATTTCACCAAGTTTGTTCTTGAGATCTTCCTACCTTGAACACTGGAAACACAGAGACTTGAAATATGTCTATGAGACAGGCATCAGCACACCAGCAGATGGTTATAAAAGTGTTGCTTACATGCTGACTGTCCTGCCCTCATGCTTTGCCATAGTACAGACATATTCTGGTTCAAGAGAGTGAGTGAGTTCCAAGAATATGTAAAAATTTCAAACATTAATTCCATAAAAACCAACTTGCATTACAATAATCAGTAGTTCTTCCTCTTTATTTTCCATAGACAAAATCAAATCATTCCTTACAAGAACTGAATATGTAAAGAACTGAATATGTAAAGAACTGAATATGTTTTGGCCAACATTTACCAGCAGTGAACCAGTCAAGTAATAATTTCATAACTACTTTATTAAATAAATTACTTTTAAGCTTCACAGTTACTTGAGGTCATCAAATTAGTCAGTTGACGTATAAGTTTTTATTTCTAGTTTTGGATAGTTTCTAATTTTGGATAAACTCATCCTTTTTTCTTTAAAGGAATAAGACTCATGCTCTTAATTAATACTTTTTATAAAGGAAAAATAAGTTCTTGTAGATATGTTTAATTTTTCTGAGTGATTAACATGTTTCATATGAACTTAGCTTGGCAAAAGCATATAATCTGCTTCAACAGAATGAAAACCACCTTTCATATGAATGAGCATATATCATAAGTAACAACACAAGCAAAATTTCTCAGTATTTAGGCTGAGAGTCAGAAAAGCACCAAAAAGATAAACACAGGCCTGACTCTGATCACCTCTTATAAACTTAAAATATTATTCTGTTTCTAAAAAGACCAACCTAACTGACATGTATGTTTTTGTTTCTGTGACAGCATACTTGGCAGTAGTTATTGCAGCCTGCAGTTTGAATTTTCAGAGAGCTTTGCCACTTTTTGTCCTCACTGTCCTAGCCATCTTCTTCATCTGCTGGGATATTTTAATAGCTAAATATGAAGACAGAATTGCTGCATTCTTTTCCCCTGGAGATCAGTATCTGAGAAAACAGTGGTTTTGGCTGAAATGGTAAATATTAATTACTTTCTATTTATATAGAAGGACAATGCACTAGTCAAGTTACCCCTATGATTTTATTTCACATTATGTCCCCATAAGAACATACATATCTTAATAAAATCACAGAATAATTCAGTGTAGATCAGATATCAGAAACACATTTAGGATTTCAATACAGTAGTTAGGGATCAAAAATCTTGGCAGAAAGCATAGAAAAATACCACAAATTGAGATGAGAAAAGTTCACAAAACTTCATTTGTGTTGGAACTTTTTGCATTCATTCTGCAAACCAGAAAGTGCTCTACTGTTCACAGAGCTCTTAGGTTCATAAAAACCTTAACTCTAACATTTGCAAATTACTTAAGACTGGAGTGTATTATCTAAACACTGCTTTTCCACATATCCCCCTAGCAATTTTTACTTGACCTTCAAGAATAAAAATATGCCAGCCAGATTTAATGTCACAATAAGGTTGTATGACCTGAATTTGGGATGGTAGACATTCACCTGGTAGATAAACAGATAATTAGACATGTCAGATTCTTACATTTCAAGTATTCCTGAGCAGTGACTGGGGATATCAAAGTTTTCCCCAGCAAAATGAGGAGACAAAGGAGCCTTGTAGACCAAAGAAAAAACAAATATCTTTAAAAAGGAAAATTAAATTGTCCAGCTACCTTCTGTTTCAGCTAGGTCACTCAGGAAAATATCCCAGATTATTCTTAAGATTAAGAAACGGCTAAGAAAGGTGCTATAAAGATTGTGGTCCTTCTGCTCAGGAGCCACATTAGAGAGCAGTCACACATAGGCAGTTCCATTAGACGATCTCTGGGAGTAGGCAGCCTCTCTGGGAGAAAGAGTCAAAGGAGCAGGAGTACAGTAATTTCACGACTATGAGGTGAACCCTTTTGACTATGAGGTGAACCCTTTTAACTAAAATTTCCCACCGAACCCAGAAGTGCGCCTTATAGTCCGGTGCACCTTATCTGATGGACAAATTTGCAACATTTGTGAACCCGGAAGTGCGAGCCACAATGGCGGGGCGGTGCCGCAGGAGCGCTGAGTCACAAGGGTGGGCGTCACCAGCCAGCCCCCTCCACACAGGCTGGGTGTCACCAACCAGCCCCCTGCTAGCCCCCGCAGCGCGGACTGGGTGGTGCCGGCCAGGCACTGGCCAGCCTCCGGCCAGCAGCAGTCACACGGGGAGAGAGGGAGCGACCAGCCCCCAGCCAGCCCCCGCAGTGTGGGCTGGGCAGCGCCAGCCAGCCCCCTGCTAGCCTCCGCAGCACGAGCTGGGTGGCGCTGGCCAGCCTTAGGTCAGCAGCAGCCACACAGGGAGAGAAGGAGCGGCCAGCCCCCAGATAGCCCCCGCAGCACGGGCTGGGTAATGCCGGCCAGGCACTGGCCAGCCCCCGGACAATAGCAGTCGCACAGGGAGAGAGGGAGCGGCCAGCCCCCAGCCAGCCTCTGCAGCGCAGGCTGGGTGGCGCCGGCCAGGCACCGGCCAGCCCCAGGCCAGCAGGAGCCACATAGGGAGAGAGGGAGCAGGCATTGCCACGCCGCCCTGAGCCGCAAATGGTCCCGAGCCGTAGTGGCCCCGAGCTGCCCTGAACCACAGCAACCCCAAGGTGTGAGCCATGGCTGCTCCGAGCCCCACATCACCAGCCAAGGGCGGCTGGGAGTGCCAGGCCCCATGCACAGGGAGGGTGCTTGGGGCTGCATTTAAAGGCTATACCAATCTGTGAAAAATGTTTGCAAATTGACCAAATGCCAGTAAACTCCACAATGCAGGATTCCATTACTAATTCATTATTTTGTTGGGCACGGCACGGATCTTTGCGGCAAAAAAAAGTGCGCCTTATAGTCCGGTGCACCTTATATGATGTACAAAGTTGTGAAATTTGCCAGGTCCCGGGGGTGCGCTTTATAGTCCAGTGCGCCTTGTGGTCGTGAAATTACTGTGCCTTGACAAGCAGATGGTGCAAGTTGGGGGCATTAAGTGCTATATTACCTGGGCTGCAATCTTTAAATTGTACATATCATAGATTAGGTGCTCAACTATTTTCTTCCAAGAGACAGAAAGTTTTTCAGATGTAAAAAGCATTGCGATGGCCAAGCCATTTTGTGGAGTTTGCTTGCAATATTTTTAATCCCCATCTAAAGATGGAATTTAAATACCACTGAAATCAGTGAAAGCTTACTCTTAGACAATACTATCATTAAAGACTTGGGACTGTTGTTTGTTTCCTCCCTGTATATGGAATGATGTATTTTGTTGCCTTCCAGGCTGTTGTTGCAATAATTACCTTCAATAAATAAGCTTAATGTGGTTCTGTATTAGTGACCATAGAAACACTGAAACACAGATATACACACTTCACGTTATTGTTTCTGATACAGCTGAAGAGACTACAAATGGCTACAAAGAAATTTATAGCCTGGAGGGTACTCCATCAGCCCACCAGCTAAACCACACAGTGCATGTCATAAATGCCACAGCTTTTCTTGCTCAGAACTAAAGAAAGATTCAATAAAGGGAGGAAGGGAAGGAAGGGAAGGAAAAGAAGGATGAAGTGCAAAAGGGAGATACCTCATTTAATAGAAATAGCACCAAGACAAGAGGCATTCATGCTTTTTTTGGGTTTCTCCCCATACTCTGGCTTGGAGGACATTTCTTCCAGATGTCACCAAGGGATGTTGCCAGAGGTGTATTAGCAAAGGCAGGTTCCTGCTTGTGTAGAGCTACAGGTTTCAGCACAATACATTGTACAAGGAGTTTATTCACAAATAGAGATGCAAGTGTTTTGGGTATGGGAAGGGAAAGGAATATCCCAAATGCCTTTTACAAGATATTGTGATTCTTTTTGTTTCTTAGGGTGGTGTGTGCAACTCTTATTATTATGATAATTTGCTGGCTCATTTTTGACACAGCAAAACGAGGATCCCATCAGCTAATCTCCTTTGGTGGGCTTGTGATGTATGTTCTCCTGATGCTTATCTTTTCCAAATATCCAACCAGAGTGAGTATTCATTCCATGGTGGATCTTTGGGGATTTTTTTTTTCTGTGTCTAAAAAGCTGTTCCCCGACCCTAGCACCAAGTATAGTAAGAGTAACAAAACATGGAACAGTAAGAATATAGGCTTGTCTGAGACCAAGCACTGTATTTAATTTCTGAGGAAAGTAATTTTGCTGTTGGGGACCATGTAGGGGCTGTACCAACACCTGTCTCTCACTATTTGAGAAGCTGCTGCCCATCTTCTGTTCCAGCCCTGATGCCATTCAAGCCGAGATAGACCTCCTCTATGCTTTCACACTCAGGAGCCTCACCACAGTCCTCAGCACATCACAGTCACTTATTTGAGGACACGGTCATTATGTCAATACAAATTGCCTGGAACCAGAGATATGTAGCTCTTAACCCCTCACAAGTTTGTTTCCCACTTCAAATTTAGCAGCTGAAGCTGAGCTGAAGTCCTCAGTTTTTGCTCACTCACTCCCTTAGGCTTGCAAATGCCATTTATTTTAATTTTCCATCAGAAGCATCCACTCTTTTGCTGTGATATTACAAAGGGCTTAGTTAGCCACCACAATTATTCCTGTTTGCATGCCTCACATACCTCTGCATGCTTTCATTAATTCCATCCATTGTTCAGGTCACCAAGTTTTCCCAACGCTTTTCATGTCTTCTGTTAGTACTGAGACTTTCTTAACAGGTGAAGTCCTCTCAGCAAGGACTAATGAACTTGCCCTATCCTTTGCAACTGCTTCTGTCTCTTAACTGAGGTGAAAACTCATACTCTAAATGCTTTGTGCTCGTGCTCTCCCATGAGCCCTTGTTACATACATGTAATTGGTTTGTGTTACACAAATGTAACACAAGTGTAGTGAAGAGGAGCTCATCATAGGCAGCCATGGTTTCTCCTATGACTGCCTTTACATGATGAATGACAATATAAAACTGAGTAGTTCTCAATTATCAGAAGTCTTTAAATCTAGGGGAGAGAAACAGTTGAAATCACCCAAGGACAAGCCTTGTAGCAAAATCTCCTTATCCTCTGTCCAGATATATGAAGATCCAGGTCCCCTACAACCTGTTTTGGCATCTGCTCCCATCCTGCAATATAGTCAGACAATCCACTCATATTGTGTAAATAAATATCCAAAGCAAAGTATTATTTATTTAAATAACAAGCAGTTTCTGTATTTTTCTATCTAGGTTGCTTGGAGACCAGTATTTTCAGGAATAGGAATGCAGTTTCTTCTTGGGATTCTTATTCTGAGGACCAAAGTGGGTTTTGATGTATTTAACTGGCTAGGCATCCAGATCCAGGTAAGTTATTGAGCAAAATCCTCACTTGTTTAATATAATTTTCTGTCTTGAGAGTCTTACATTATATAAGCAGGCTGTTCAAGGATCCATTTTCTCCTTGATTTTTTTTCTTCTCTTGAGGAAAACTGGATTCTCAGAAAGGTAATTGACTTCCTGAGTTCAACCTTCTCATTTATTTTTTTGTTCAGTTAATACAATAACCAGAGTAATCCCATTTATTGATGCCTTTAGAATAACTGGCCTGAAGTTATAAATTGACATTCTTGAAAAACAAATTACTGTTGTGCCAAGGCATTCATAGGAACTCTTAGAAGTGGCTCAACTCCAAATCATCCTTGCAAAAAACATGATATGCTGAAAAGCCTTGGGATTTAGGGCACAGGCCTAAATTATCTTCAGAGCAGCAATATTCCTAGCATCAGGAACATTTCATAGTCCTCATGACATATAAGAAAATTGATTCAGCTACATACAGCTGGCCAGATCTGCATGCTGTAAGAGATCTCTGGAAAGTGGATGGGATCTATCCACAGGTATCCTTGCAGACACAAAGCACAAAGTTTTTTTAAAAGTCTGTTACTTTTTTCATTAGAGTAAAGTAATGAATAAGCAATATCCAAAATATAGATCAGAAAGTACCCTCTGAAGGACATTCAGTCTTTTCATCTCAGGGATACTATTCTCACAGCTGTTCTTCACAGGTAATTAAGCACAGGTAAAATTAGTGCAGAATGCACTGTCTGTGCAGGAGAAAAGGCACAGATCTGATGTCTGTCTAATCTGCAGGCACTGAGAGTCATCTGGATTTTCTCACCAGGTTCTCAGTCTCTGATTGAAGTAGGTCTGGTTGCCCCCTTTTGTTAGCTTCATATTTTCATGTCTAACAGTCTCTCCTGTTAGAACTAATTACTGTCACTATTATAAACTGTATTTTAACTCCATTTTAAAGTGTAACAGTACTGCATATATTTGCATCAGAAGTATAAAAATGCACTGGGTCAAAATTTTAAATTAGAAGATTCCCTCAGGCTAGCTCTTAGCTACACCTTTCAAAACTCACTACTTCAGCCATCAAATCTCCATTTTAAGCTACATAATTCATTGTACTTATTTGTATCAGATAGAGCATGGAAATGCACCACAATATTGGGATTAAAAAGTAAATGTGCTTTTCAGTGTAGCTGGAACTCCTCTGTTGGATACTCAGCAGTGCACAACAGAGTTCAGCCAAATAGTCAGCAAGGTTTGGACCCCTACAAATCATAGGCCAAGCTTCTTGGACCTCACAATATCTCTGCAAGACAACTAGCTATATTTTGTTCAGTTTTGGCAGGTACTCAGAGCTTATGGCTAATTTACTTTGCTTTCTATACCTAGACTTTTCTGGAGTACTCTGATACAGGTGCGAAGTTTGTGTTTGGTGACAAATACACAGATCATTTCTTTGCTTTTAAGGTAAGATGGTTGTATATGCTGTATGTGGCAGATAAACAGTAAGAGGAACAGTATAGCTGGGAAATAAATTGTGTTCCTTGTGATACTTATGTGGTTACCAGAGAAATCAACATGTAAACTACTCCTTGTTATGTGATATTCTGAATAGAAATTTTGGTAACATTTTCATTCACTACCAATACACTTGAGTCCATCCATCAGTCTTATCCTATGGCTCAAGCCAGAAAAACCATTGAATTTCTAGAAGATGGTAACAAGAACAAGTAAATTATTCTCACAATGAAAAACAAGAAAACAAATTAGTTTTCAAAGCTGCATATATGTAGGAAAATATACATACATATATATATATGTATACATATAGAGTAAACAGAGTGGCAGACAAGCATACAGCAATATCAAAACATGCTCCATCTGCTCCTCCTCTAGACAGAGAATTCCCTCTTCCAACAGTGAGCGACAGCCAGACTTTTCTCTCTTGAAACACTTGTCATTTATTTAGATATTAAGTTGGTCCAAAGTGGTTTTTTGTGTCTTTCAGATATTGTGCTGTGTTTACATGTTGTGATAAGCTCTCCAAATTTTGCCCCAAGATGTTTTAAAGCATTCTTCAAAAGACAATGCTTAGCTCCTGAGAGATTAGACAAGGTACAGGATATATTTTCAGGAAACTGTCAGAGTCCAGTTGTATCCATACTACATCCCTAGACGTATGCAAGTACGCATAAGTTTTCTGCCAGGTGAAGTGGACATGTAACCAGAGCAGACACATGCCATATGTGTATATGCACACTCGTACATGATCTGACCAGTTCTACCAGTCCCCCAGTGCCTTTGAGCACACGGTTCTGGAAGCACTAATTAGTCTAAAATGCACACATTTGCATGTACAAACCAGGTTATTTTAAATGTGTATTTATGCAGGCAGATGCAGAGTTTCAGAGTTCTGAAAAACCCACTTGCCCATATAAATAAGCACTTCCTTAGTAAATTAAAAAGTACTAATGTAGATGAAAAATACTTCAATATTGAGTTTTCTATCCTGTTCACTGCAAAAAACAAAGTTTGCTTTGAGCAAGGAAGAAACTAGGCTTCTGCTAAATCTGTAGCTTCTTTTTTATACCAGGAGAATGCTGGTTCCCTGAGAAAGGCTTTGCTTTGAAGGTCAAGCTTTAGGAGTGTGTGAATAAGCAGGATGCTTCTTAAACCTAAATAGCAATTTCCTTAAAGGAAAATAGGGGAAAAGTTAAATATCAAACCATAATTGAGAACTGAGGGGAATTGAGAGCAGCCTACTATTTTTCCTTCCTGCTCTATATGGTAATAACAAAAGAAAAGACAAGGGAGAAAGATACTAATTTTACTGAACTAAACTGTCTCCTGTTACTGCATGGCAAACTATCCCTACAGAACTGCAAAAAGGATCAAGGAGCCAAACTGGAGAAAGCAGCATTATATTAACTTGTTGAACAGCACAACAATATTGGTTAATTGCACTCTGTCCTTTCAATGAAAGGTTCTGACCATCAAAACTGAGTTTCTAAATGTTTATCAAAATTGTTAATAGCACCAACTCTCCTAGAAAGCCATAGTCTATGTACTGAAAATATCTGAACTAACAAAGTGATTTGTTGTTTTTCATTCTGTTCCTTGATTTTATTTATAATGCATTATGTCATTAGTGAACACACATGAAAGCTTCCTGGTCTTAGTGGTTGTGGGAAAATGACTGTGGATCCTGTGGACTGGTGACTGGGGATACAGTTAGAGGAAACGGAGGTTATAGTTGCACTTTAATTGGAATTATAACACAAGGTAAATCATAGTTGCTGCTTTCTGGATGGAAGATGGTTGCTGTATGACTTGAAACCTCTTCCATGATGATTCCCCATCACTTGTTAAGGGGGATGGAATGGAGGGTGTAGTGGAGTGGAGGCACCATGGCCAGACTCGGTTGAAATACTTGAAGGGAAGGGAACTTAGTAGTACTTTGTAGCTGATAAACCACATATCCACTGTCAACCCAGGGAAGAAGGGGAAGATGTCCCACTTGTGACCCAGCAACTGTGGCAAAATCCCTTTCCTTAGACAAGCTTGCTTTATTAAAGCCTAATAATAATATTAATGTACACCTCCATGTCAAAGTAACCTGCTCCCAATGTATGAGCAACCCTCACTGGAATGTACTCTACATTCTTTTTCTCTGTATCTTTAAAAACAAACACTAATTAGTAAAAAAGGTATGCATGACTGGAGTCATTACTTATATAAGTAAGTTGAGAATGGTGGGAAGATTCCATTTTAACAGTTGGGATCAGTCAATGAGTTCAAACTGTCTTCTTTCCCATAGGGATGCCTGTTGGGTAAGAACCAGACTCTATGCGCCCTGACTACTTTTACTGGGTACTAGAGCTTGTCTGTGTCTTCCTTCAAGTATATTTTTGCAGTCAGATACAATCAGCAACAATCTAAACCTTAAGCTGTCACAATTTTATAATAATAAGAGTGTTATTCCTTAAATCATTCATGCAAATCCTTTATGGATGCTGGCAGTTGGCAGTGGGTAACACACTCCACACCTGCTGAGCGGTCTCCATTATACTGGTGGTGTATTTCCCTAAGACAGTCAAACCACCCTCCAATCCTGCAGGACTCCTCACTTAGGGACTCTTCCCCCAAAAGGGATGGTGACAGACTGGTCAGGTACAAGGATCTTAGCTTTCCTAGGGACACTGACAGACTAAGGGCAAATTAAGTCTCTCCACATTAAGGGTCGAGGAAGCCTCCCTTTTTCACATGACACTGGTACTGTACTGTTTTAGCTGTAACTAATCTGTCTGATTAATTTTGGACCTTTTGGTGGGGGGAGGTGTCTTTCTGTTGTACACTAGCATAGAAATGGGGCTGTCCTGCGTATTTCACATACAGTAATTTCACGACCATAAGGTGCACCCTTTTGACTAAAATTTTGGCCTGAAGCCAGAAGTGTGTCTTATAGTCCGGTGCACCTTATATAATGGACAAAGTTGTGAAATTTGCCAACCTGGAAGTGAGAGCTATGAGGGGGGGCGGTGCTGCGGGAGCACCGAGTAGCAATGTGGGAGTGGCTGCGGGCGGCCCAGGTGCCGGGAGCAGCGCTGGCAGGGAGGCGGGCGGCGGCCCCAGGCACTGGGAGCAGTGCGGGCAGGGAGGCGGAGGGTGGGAGCAGTGCTGGCAGGGAGGCGTGGGGCAGGAGCAGGGCTGGCAGGGAGGCAGGGGGGCAGGAGCAACGCAGGCAGGGAGGTAGGGGGCAGCCCCAGACACCCAGAGCAGCGTGAGCAGGGATGCAGGGGGTGACCCAAGTGCCGGGAACAGCATGGGCAGGGAGGCATTACTACTACGTTACTTTGTTGCATGCGGCACAGATCCTTGTTGCAAAAAAAAAAAAAGCGTGCCTTATAGTCCGGTGCGCCTTATATAATGTACAAAGTTGCAAAATTTGCCGACTCCCGGAGGTACGCCTTATAATCCAATGCACCTTATGGTCGTGAAATTACTGTAATTGAAAATCAAGTTATACTAATTTTATTCAGGATGAAAACCCAGAATGGTTTTAATAGCCCATCAGAGAGTGGGTTAGGCTTTCATGCAATTCTTTTAAATTATGTTGAATGAAAATGTTTTTCAGTTGCCACAGTAAAAGACCTGTATTCACTTTTTGTATTTAGTAAGTATATACCTTTAAATAGATTCTTGTAAAAGGATGTAAATATTTGAATTGACTTAAACATGGCTATAAAGGAATGTATATTGTGCTAAGCTAAACCGTTTCCAAGCAATTGTGTTAGAAAACTATGTGGACAAATGAAAATTATTTAATAATATCACAAACAGGAAGATCAACAATTTTAAAGCACATGTGTAGACTTAATGATAAGTTTTCAATACCCGTGAGTACAACTCCTGAAACATGACTCTCTTTTTCAAAGAATAAATAGCCTAAAGGACAGGAAACCATTGTAGAAGTTTTAATGATCTTGTGTCTTCCAATCAGGTACTGCCAATTGTGGTCTTCTTCAGTACGGTTATGTCTATGCTTTACCACATTGGATTCATGCAGTGGCTTATTGGAAAGGTATGCATTTTTCCTATTAGGTGCTCATTTGGCTAGTGTGAGAAATGTTTTGAGCAAGTGCAGAGGAACCGTAGCCTGGAAATAGTTCCAAATGTAACCATTGCAAAATCTTAATTGGCATCACATAACATGCTTCCCCTGTCTCAGGCTGGTTTCATTGTTTATGTCATATTAATTTTTAGATTTGCCTGGCTAGCTTTAGCGTTCCTCAGATGCCATACTTGCTTAAATCTTCCTTTCTGCCTGCCCTTCTCCCAGCCCTCAAAGTGCAAGACGGAGATTAAACCACAGACAGTGGATTTCCATTAAGCATTGCAGTAGCTATTGCATATACCTTCCTATCACAGATACCCAGATGAGATCAAAGCAGGTTCGTCACCTCACTCTCTTGAGTATTCATTTCTGTCAGCATCTATGTGTAGTGCTACTGTCTACTAAGATAAGATCAAGTCCACTTTTTGTCCTATCTGTCCAATAAAACTATTATATGAGGGAAAAGATCTTCCTCTATGGTGGTAGTTAAACCTAATTTGAAGATATTCTTAAATTAAACCTGTGCCCTTCACAGTCACAGGATTGTTATATAGGAACCATGAACACCACCTAGCTGACATTGTGTGCTAAAATTGCAATGAGGCATTTTTTGCCTTAATCAAAATTTCACACTTTTCCGCTTCTTATGATCCAAGTCTTTTTGGGCAAGAAGATAAGTAATAAGAACACATCAAAATATATGTTTAGTTTAATTTAGTTTGGCATTTTTATACCCAGAAGGAACTTGGAGTACTTTCAGTTCTGTTGAATTACTCCTCCTCTGTTTTATTTTAGCATGTAACAATTACATGAATTTGCTATACCTTTAAGCTGAAATCATTAACTCAGGAAGTATTGTAACGTGTCTCTGAACTCTTAGATTGATATTATTAACTCAAGAAGGGTATGGAACAGGCAGAACAAATTCTTTTTTCTTTTTTTAAAATCACTTTAGGTTGGTTGGATAATGCACTTCTCCATGGGGACAACTCCTGTTGAGTCTCTGGTAGCTGCGGGTAACATATTTGTGGGACAGGTGAGTTGGAGCACAGAAAAACATACTAACGTGTAACAATATTACAGAATATAGGGAAATAATGTTGCTCATGGGCATTTGTGTAATATAAAAGTAATCTCTTATAACGCTAGGATTCCACTTCAGCAAGTCTGATGATTGATTTCCAAAATTGCAGTATGTTCATATGCTGGCAGTGATGCACAGTGGAAAGGATTTGGGAAGTGATATGTTTTCCCTACAGAAGGTCAAGCAAAAATGTAGATAATAGATCTCTCTGATAGATTACTCCAAGGTTATGAAGAAATAAAAATTTCAGGGTTCTTTTTCAGTTGAACAGGCTAGTGGTATGAAAAGATGGCAAGCAAAACAGGCAAGGGCAGGAGAGAGACATTGAAGAAAACGGAGATCCAGGGCTAGCAGTATAAGGCCTTATTCACAAAAAGAGTGGACTGCATCTAACAGACCACTTTAATGGGAAATGCATTAAACCCACAACAATGTCTGTCCCAAGTTAAAAGCAATGTAGAAAGATCAACAATTCAAGCCCAAATGCACTATTTGCATGATATTTAGCAGTGGTGCACCACCATTTCACACTGCTTCAAGATTTAGAGTTGTACGTTTGCATGACACTGCCTCCAAAAAGTGCTTCACACACATACCAAAGGGAAATGTTTCACTTGACTAACAGCCTTATCTGTGGTTAAGACCTGTGACTATCTCTAAGTCACTCAGAATTGGAATAGAATTTCTTGGCAGTTTCATTGTGCCTTTCAGGGAGACAGCAAACCAGCCAGAGTTGTCTTCAGACATTTTCTTTCTTGGAATAAAAAAGCCCCAGTCTATTGAAATTTGAGCACTTGTTAGCGCCAAGCTTAACTAGTCAAAGATACCTAAGAGAGCGTGATGCAGACACTCATTTTTCTGCCCTTAATAAAAGAAATCTTTGAGCATTTATGAGGGATTTCTGAATTTCGTACTTGTTTTTCGCTTCCAGACAGAGTCTCCTCTCTTGGTTCGGCCCTACTTACCATATATCACCCAATCTGAACTTCATGCAGTCATGACAGCAGGATTCTCAACTATTGCTGGAAGTGTCTTAGGAGCATATATTTCTTTTGGGGTAAGACAGGGGAAGAGAACTAGAAAATATATGGCTTATTTGAAATCTTCAATGTATTTAGCCCAGCTATAATTCTTTGAAAGTATCCCTCAATCATTCCCACTGTTTGTTTTTTTTATCTCTGAAGGAATTAGCCACAAAAATCCCTGGTCTTCTGGCAGCTCATTCTATTCTTACAAGCAATATGAAATTTTAATGATCTCCTGTAGACAAATCATCCAGACAACTAAATAATTTAATTGCATTCCTACATGTTTGTGCATAATACGGTTATAATCGAGTATTTTCTGTCACCTGGAATTCTAGGTTTCCTCCTCCCATCTACTGACTGCTTCTGTCATGTCAGCACCAGCATCATTAGCTGTCTCCAAATTATTCTGGCCTGAAATTGAAAAGCCTCTGGTAACTCTGAGGAGTGGTATACAAATGGCAAAAAGGTAAGCTGATTCTAGGTACTAGTTAATACTATTGCAAAAATGAGATCTGGAAAAATAATTATGTGGTAGGTGTGCAAGCAACAAATTAACATGGTTGATTAATGAATTCAGGTGAGTGTGCCCTGTTGCAATTTAACATATGCCAAGGACCTGGGCCAAAGTGTAAACTCTCCAAATAAAGAAGGAAATGCCTACCTGAGGTGACCTGCCAGGAGGCTTTCCCATGTAGCGTTGCTGTCTTTTTTCTGTAATGAATCTGCAAATGCAAACATGTAAAAAGCAAAGGCAAAGCAATAATTTCAACAACAGCTGCAAATTTGTTGCCTATCTGTGGGGAGACATCTCTTGAGAATGACAGGCAAAGCAAAAAGGCTTGGAAGGACGTGCTCCTGAATGGCCCAGGCTTTTTTACAAGGGCTGCATGAAAGAAGAGCAGTGACTGCTGCCTAGTCCTAGCGGTGCTACAGTTTTGAGATCTGATACATATCCTGCAGAATCCTGAATGTACCAGAATTCATCCTCAGGGCACTACAAGCACACACTTCAAGTTTCTGCCTTGAGGACTGAAAGGAAAAGCCTACTTCACCTCATCAATCCTCTTCATTATCTTCTCAATGAGTAAACAAATAGCTTCAGTACTAGAATTCTAATGAAGTGTGTGTACCTTTTAGTTCTGTCATTTGTTCTTGAATTTAAAAATGTTCACACTCTGGTTTTCTCTTCATTGGCAAAGTGAATCAATGAATCTGCTGCAAGCAGCCAGTCAGGGTGCCTCTACCTCCATCGGGCTGGTAACAAACATCGCCGTGAATGTGATCTCCTTCCTTGCCCTGCTGAGCTTCCTTGACTCCACCCTTTCTTGGGTGGGCAACTTGTTTAACTATCCACAGCTGACCTTTGAGGTATGGTCTCCAGATTCTTCCAGCTGACATACATGCATAATTTGTCTTTTTCACATTTAAGTGTTTGTGTTTTGTTTGTAGTTGGGTTTTTTTTTTGAAGTAAAAAAATTTTGCCATATACGTACTTCTATATCTATTAGTTGGCATATAGTTTCCCTCTGCAGTGTCCTTGCCAGCCCTCAGGGTATGTTTATACAGAGTAGGCTAGCACCTGCCTTCTCTGACTTGGCAGTGCAGCACATTTGTTAGTTACACACTTGCCAAGTCATTAACATCTCCTTCAACTAAACATGAAAGTGGCTTTAGCTTCACAAGGTCCCATTAAACCCCTAATGCTCACTAGGTTCACTTAGATGAACCTAGGGACAGTGGGGAAAGGCTGGAATTGTCTGAAACCAGACTTAGTTTTCAATACAATTGAAATGTAAAATTGTACCCAGATCACTCAACAGAGCTAATGGGTTTCAAACATTACTTCTGTTTGAACTAGATCTATATGTCATTTTTGATCCAATGCAATCACTCAGTTTTAGTGGTTTGGGCCTTTTTGTTTTGCAAGACCCTAATAAAATCCCTGTAAGAAACATGGATATAACTTGTGTTAAAGGTACTGCAAAGGTGAATAGCCACTCATAACAGATATGGCTTCAGCAATATGAAGTTATTATCCTGCCGAGCTTTCACAAATATCTCACTGCACCCCAGACACCCACAGATGAGTAAAGGCACAAGCATGCATGCCTCAGGCATCATACTCATGCTGGGGTTTGTATTTCCATAACTGCTGGGTGGTGTAAGATTTGAACAGGTAGGTAGTCCACAAGGAAGGAGACACACAGATATGATGCATGCAGCCAATCTTCCCTTAGGAGAGACACCAGCGTGTTACCTTTTGTGGGCAGAGAAACCAGCCAGAAATAGTAACTGCCTGAAGACCTCTGTTACATTCCCTAAGGGCAATCTGACTGAACCCTTCCACAGCTGGAGCTATTTTCTCTCATAGAGAAATAAGCTATACTCTGATATGGGATTTCTTTTTCAATTTGCATAAATCTTCTAATGCCAGGAAAAAAAAGTATAGCTTTAATTGTGTCAGATGTACAGATTTTATACAGAGACAGCTCTTTTGTTTACATGAGTTGGAGTCCAATAACCTGATAATTAAGCATATTCATTAACACATTTTATTTAATCAGCAGAAGAATTAGAATCCTCACTTCTCTTATCAGTTCTTTTAGTTCCAACTTCCTTCTTTTTGTCAAACACTGTGCCTAATTTGAAGTCATTATTGAGAGAAATGAAGGCACAAAGCCCGTTGCTTTATTTTAGATTTAAAATTAGTGGCATATAATAATATTTTGTTATATCTGGAGTCTGGATTAATGTTTTAAAGTTTCTCAAGCATGCCTGATAATTAAAAACTGTCTCAGAGTTTGTGGCAGCAAAAAGTCAAGCCCAATTTTCCCCTGCTAAAATAAAACTATCCTTTAAGTTTAAAAAACTTACTGCCTGCTATTGTTCTTTGACCGTATCTTTTGACCTTCTTATACATTTTGCAGAACATTTGTGCTTATGTCTTCATGCCATTCTCTTTCATGATGGGAGTAGACTGGGAAGACTGTTTTATTGTTGGTGGACTACTAGGTTACAAAACTTTCTTCAATGAATTTTTGGCTTATGAACGCCTTTCAAAGCTGATTCAAAACCGAGAAAAGGGTGTAAGCATGTACGTTAATGGTGTGAAACAGTATATGACAGTAAGTACCATTTTCTGTTCTACAGATTTACTTGATCAAGTTCTCCAATGTTGAAACTAAACATTTTTAATACAGGCATAAAATGGTTGCATATTACTCTAAGATGTGTTTTTGAACAACAGAGTTCAGTTATGAAAGTGCAATTATGAAATTGTCTGTGCAGTTGCTGTCATTGTCCTACCTGTCTTGAACAAGCATAGAAACAGAAGGGGGTGGGTTTGGAAAACATGCAGTGTCCCACAGGACACCACACTTAAGACAGAGGCTGTCTTCAAGGCAAGTTTCCTCTTACCTGATTCTTAGCACTTTTATATGAGCTACTCTCCCAAGGAAATCCTGAAGAAGAGCTTGAAGAGCCTCCTGCCCTTAGAGGTTTGTCCAAGCATTAAACTTAGAAGAGAGGCATGCAGCAAGCTCTAGAAGGTGGCATTACTGGCACACCTTTGCTGTAGGTTATTGTTTCCTCTGCAGAGGGCAGTAATAAAAGACTTATGTTAAATGGCATACACCTCCCTTGCCACACTGAGTCTAACAAGTCTGTCTCAATCAAGCTTTCCAGCCTTGTCCCACCTCTCATTCACAGTTTACCCAACAGACATAAGTTGTTGGGTAAGCAACAGATCCTACTACAGTGCCCCAAGGAAGGCAGTGCTAAGAGCATCTTGCACATGTGCACGGGGCCAAAGGTCATGGCAAAGTGATCAAAACTGACCTTTGCAGACATGACTGCTCCACTATCTGGCATTCACACACACAGCACATGCTGAATTCATCCTGAGCACAAATAACAAGAAAGATGGTACCCAGCTTTGCATTTCCATTGATCCTTCTTTCTCTCACCATGGAGAAGCCTTGAATTAGAAAATATCTTGTACTGATCTTACTTGGAATCAGATGGGATTCTGTGGATACCTCATATATTAAAAACCAAAACCAAATTCCTGACCACTTGCATTCCTGATTAACAGAACATATTTCACATGTGGAGGTAGAAAGCCAGATGGTCTGATCAAGTATTCACATCCTTGCCTGAGCATCCATTACTAGTCTTCCTGAAATTCCTGGCAATAGAGCCATGGGCTAGAATGATCTTTGATGTGCCTTGTTGTTGCTGTGCTTCCTTCTACTATGTGAATATGACACTGAATTCCTGCATGAGTAAATAAGAGTTTTTAAGTGTGGAATGCAGCCTTAAAACAGAGATCCTAGGAACTTTATTTCACTTCCCCCCCTCTCCCTAAGATATATAGAACATTCATGTTCATTTCTAGTACCTATAAAGAGCTGTATTAGCTTCCATGGAAAAAAACTGTGAGAAACATAAACAATTTTGATTCATAATGCTGGTAAATATTGGCTGGTACCCATTACAATTACAGCACAAAGGTTCAGGTGAGGGTGTGCTTGGCTTCCATTTTTAATTTCTCTTCAGCTATAGAGCACTCTAACTCATCCACATACAGATATTCACTCAGACTGAGCAAACAAGTGTCTTCGCCTGAGTCATTAATTACATGGCTTCCTGTTTTCGGAGCTAGGAAAGTGCAAATGAAAGCAGGGAAATCAGAGTACACAGAGCTTTTTCTAGGAAAAGCTGATAGAGTGGGTACTTGAAAAACGTTTTTCTGCATTTGTACAGATTGATTGAAAGTATCTCCAAATTGATGTTCATAAAAGAGGAATTAAACCAGAGAAACTTCTAATAAACAGGAAACCTGCTAGAACACTTGCTCTTTTTCAGCTTGAACCTTAACCACAGTAAATAGGAATTCAGAGCTGCCAGAGGGACAAAAATCCATTTGCTGAGATTTGTTGCCTCCTTTCTCAAAATATTTAAACTACATTTGTCTGAAGGCTTGTAGCCTGATTTCACATAAAGTCATTTTGTGTGTTGTGAGGGGTCCCTTCATGGAGGCAAAGGCAATTGCCTTGTCTCTGCTTTGAGGTCCAGGCTTAGTAGATGTTACCCACTAAGGGGAAAAAGGTGGCAGAAGTCAATATGGATATATGCTGTTGATAGGGATTCCAAAATCATAATGTCCCTCCCTGCCTGTCAACACATCAATGTATCCACTTCCTAGGAGACCAGTTTGCCTTCTTTGCACATGGTGGATCATGCACAAAGCAGCTTCGTGTATAGGGAGAAAGAAGTCAGGGATGCATACCAAAACTTGAGGTTTCAAAAGAGCTTTATAGAGGCATCCAGCTGTGAAAAACAAGTTGAGTTATAGCTCTCTGACTCATACTTTCAGAAAACAGCAGCTAAATTGCCACTAGTAAGATAAGATTTTTCTTTTGTCTTTAATTACTAGTACTTACTTCAAAAAGGCACAGCAATATACGTGAAAGATAAAATCATCACATGGTTTGTGAGTCCTCACATGGGCAGTGGGTGTAAAAGCCTGTGACTTTCAACAAGGGAACAAGTCTGCCTTTATGAAAGCCACACCTTGGGCACCAACCAAGCCAAGCTGTTATTTTTGTGCTCAGAGCCACAATGCCATGTTTTCAGAGCTTTAAATCACAAGGAGCTATTTCAAACCACTCAGAGGCCATGTCTTTGCTTTTCAGGTTCGCTCTGAAGTCATCGCCACCTATGCTCTCTGTGGGTTTGCCAACTTCGGCTCCCTGGGACTGGTAATAGGAGGCCTGAGTAAGAAGCACTCTCACAGACAATTTTTTGTCAAGCAAATCCCAAAGAAAGTGCCTGAAGGAACAGGCTGGAAGTGAAGCTTGCTAATATAAGGGTCTGAGCAGCTGCTCTTCCAAGGCCTAGCACTCAACTGTGAATGGAAGGGCACCCAGAGGGATACAGGTTTTGGTGTGGAGGTACTGGGAGAGGTGCTGAAGGCAAGGGGAAAGAACCAAGCCCTTCTGATAGCCTTCCCTGTTTAACCCTCAAACATGAGTCTGAGCTACTACTACCCATGAGCTTCAGGAGGAGCAGATCAACTCCATAGCATGCTGGTTTGAAAGATGAATTTGGCTATTTTCTGTAAAAATATCACATGTATGCAGATGCTTATAGGGAAATAATTAAAAAATAAGGTTTTCGATCTTAATGGAAAAATAAAAATTGAAAAACCACCTGAAGTTCCTCACCAGGCAACCAGAATTGCTGGCAGTCCTCTTTGCCCTGAAGCCACAGTGGGGTCTACAGTGCCAGGTATGGGGCAGCATAGAGGAGCAAGACCCAGCAATGGGGCCAAACTTATCCAGCACAGACATGCAAACTGCCAAAGCAAACAAAAGTTAGCATTTTATGTATAAGCCACCGTCTTAACAGAGAGAGTCAACACTGGCCCTTGGCCTTCAAATAACCCATTAAAAATGGACATTTTTCCTCCATGTTTCTCTTAGTTTAAAATGCAGGGTGGTAAATAATTCCTATCGGGGCAAAAGCTGGGAGATTCACCTTCCTTATATGTATTTCTGTTTGACATACACATTGTTTTTCTTCATAGCAAGCATTGCTCCCTCAAAAAAGAAGGAAATAGGCGACAGTGCTTTGAGAGCAATGATTGCAGGAACTGTGGCCTGTTTCATGACAGCCTGTGTCGCAGGTACAGTGTTCGGGTTTGGTGTCCCCTACACTCAGTGACCACCACGTGGCACTGCACCAGCACCATACTGTATCCTGCCCCTGTCCCTCAAACACTTGAATTTTTGTGCTTTTGTGCAGGATTAAAAGTTGATATAAGACAGAGGTTCTTGAAAACTAGAATATGAAAAGATGTAAAGATTTTAGTTTTTCCATTATGTCTGTGTTTTGGGGAGGGTGGTATGGTGTTTTAATGGGGTAGTTTGTTTGTCTGCGCAAAACATATGACTCATAAATAAAGCATGTTATAGGTTAATTACAATCCCTCCTCCACACCACTAGATATAGGGATAGAGAACTAATTCTGGAAAAGAAACAGAAAAGTGGAATGAAAGGGTGTAAAAAAGAAAGAGGCAGGGAGAATCTGAAAACAATTCTTTGTCATAATGTTAAGCCAATATTTTGAGTGGATTTTATTTCCACAGAGCACTTAGGCTCGTGCAATGGTCTAAAATGAGACTCCGCAGCTGTTTCAAAATTTCAGTTTCAATCTGAGTGAAGAATCACAATCCAACAGTCATTTTAGGGAGTAAACTGAAAAGAATAAATTAATTATTCAAAAGGTTACAGTAATTTCACGAATATAAGCTGCACCATTTTGACTAAAATTTTGGTCTGAACCCAAAGTGCGGCTTATAATCAGGTGTGGCTTATATGTGGACAAAGAACGAAACGTTGCTGTTTCAGTTTGGAGGACAGGTGTCTGCTGAGAAAGGCAGGAGCTTCTCTTAGAAATGGAGAACGTAAACCCCCCCCCTCCAAATTATTAGAATTTTGAAATCAAGGGGCTTTCAGGCAAAGATATGGGAATTAGGAATAATAGTTCTTTACTAGGGAAATTAAAATAGAAATACAGTA